>JADDOH010017505.1:0-27030 GCA_016648135.1 Agrypnia vestita
AAATTCGGTGTTGGACTATGTGGAAAAGATGACCGTATAGCAATAATCCAAGTCATTGCTGAACATAAGACCAAGAATGACAGTACGTATTAAGGATCAATGCTCGAAATTTGAGGAGGACTTCAAAAATAAATGAATTTAGAGGCAAAAAAGATTGATGATGCTAATGATCCTATAAAGATTGAAACAATTGACAGTTTTCTGTCTATTCGATGCGCAATTATTTATGAAAATTGATTTATTCATATTTTTTAATGATATGACTGTTCTAAAGGAATTCTGATTAATTTTTATCTCTCACTAACAAAGTATTTCTCTAGAATTCCTCTGTTTGTATTCACTTCTTTTTTACTTTAATTTATCATAAAACTCTGGTTATTTCTCGAACTTGTTCCGTTCTCTCCATCTTATCTGTTAACTTCTTGCATTTATGGTGACCACCAACTTCTTCAGCAATTTTTTCTGACAATAAGCCAGAAAAAGCAAGAATATTCCCGGAGAATTTTTCTCCTTTACTGCAGAACATATTTATATTACTCGTAATAAATAAATAGAACGCTTTCCCCATATCGTGCCACAAAATATCATCTGACATTTACTTTTAATTGAGAGATTGACTTTTAAAGTTTTGTAAACTGACTTTGTCGATTTTTTCGGAGGAGATTGGTTTATTTTCAACATTCTTTATAGACCTAAGTTCATTAGAAGTTGAAATAAGATATTATATGCAATAGCCAATAGCATCTTTGATTCCGCGAATAGGTCCATAGATTTCAGATCATTCTCTTCTTCTTTAACCTTCCACCTTTTCAACCATAAAATGTATCCGAAATATAGGAGGTAGTTTCATCCGCGAGACATTTCTTAGACAATGTATCTAGGATCATTAATTGTTTCAAATTGTCTCATGGTTCTAATTAAACTATATTTCAATAAAAATCGATGGAATCGTTGACATGGACCATGTATAAATTAATATGGACCATACTGCGTACGAATATATATTGTTAATCTTAACCAATTGAGTTTTTAATCATGTAAGCAATTGTTCTTCCAGGATAGATAGGAACTAAATTATTATTTTCTGTATATTACATACATTCTGATATTGTGAAAAATTACAGTTATTACACTCGTATTGTGAAAAATTACAGTCATTACACTCGTATTGTAAAAAATTACAGTTAACTCGATTTTTTAAGTAAATGTGAAATTAATTTACAAGGCCTGATTCCTCAGAAACATGGTGTACCTGATGACCAACTATAAAACACCAGAAAGTTGACAGATTTCTGAGGAATTTTCGCTAAAGTGATTTAAATCAATATTCTTTGGAAAAAAATGAAATTTTCTGTTTAATACAAAATTTAATGGAGCAATAAGTCCAACGAGTCAATTGCAAGACTGATTTTGAAGAATTTGTACGTAAATGGCATGGTATAAATTGTAATTCTTTATTTTCAGCATGTAAGAAATTCTAACATGCCAACAATTTGATGCGCGTCAATTGTATGCAAAAAGTAGTATGCAGATAGACCCAATGTGGATTAGAGTTCTGTATTTATTGAAAGTTGTTAATTATTCGATGGTTTTGGATTTTTCGTAATTCGAAAATACAATTTTTCATCATTCGAAAATACATACTTAACCTAATTATAAAATACAACTTTTTGAAATGACTTTTTTTAATCACAATGTGTTCTATGAAAGTGCATTTTAATTAGGTAACTATTCAAAATGCATTTTGAAGAACTTGTTTTTTAATCACAAACCATACATACTAATTATGTAATGCTGTGTGTATGTTATAAGCTATAACACCAGAAAACATGGTCAATTTAAAACCACTTTTAAAAGAATGTCAAAATTTTACTTGATAAAATGCTTATTTTATAATACACTGACATGTATGGGCTGTTTTACCTTGCCAAATTCAAATTTATAAAATATTTTTGAAAATACGCCGTTTGCCGTTTATCTGCACACTACTTTTCTGTTACATTGATTAATAATGCATTAAAAAAAGTTGGTTGTAAAGTTCAGAATGCTTGTTACTAAGACTATACGAAATATAATCCTAGCTTCCCAAATGTAGATATGTTAAAAAGAGTTATAGACCCAATAGATTAATGATATTCCACTGTTTTTCGAAATGAGGCGAGAGATTCGTGAGTAATTATTGCAATAAACCTAATTTACACTTTAAATTATTTATCCAGCTAAAAAAGTTTGAGCTCCAGAGTAGACAAAAATGTTAATTTATATATACATAAATTATGATAACCTAAAAATATGCCAGACGTATATTTGAAATAGCCACTGTCCATAGAGATAACTGGAAGTTGATCGAGTGTTTGAATGTAGAACGAGTCGCTTACAATTTTAAACATCGTGTTCGAGAGATTAAATACAAAAATTATACTCCGAGGTGAGCTTTGACTGCCTTTAGCGCATTCTTTCATTTCTCCCTGTAGTGAAATATTTCCGGCATGTGCACGTGTCATGAAGATACATGGAGTTCAAATAGTCAGATTAGAAAGATCTAAAATCTGTAACCATTGGCTCATTCCAGGCAGCCATCAGAAGTGCTAGAGACAGGAAGACAGGGAGACACTGTTTAGTTTTGGCTTCGGTGTCGTCATTATCATAGCGGATGCCTGCTCAGAGGTGCAGATTTTTCTATATCTTCTAGTATTGTAATCTGTTTTGCCAACATATGACACTAAAAACTCTCAGATCTCAACCCAGCAATCAAAGTCGTGGCCTTCAAATAGTTATTCGCTGTCTTCCTCCTGCTTTGAAAAGCTCAGATTCTTCAGAGATACTGTGTCACCCTTGCCGATAGCTGTATCTTAAAAGCTGTGGGCTGAATAAGAAGAAATCAAAGAATTTGCAGACATGAGCTCATCATTCAGAGTTTGGTAATGATCCTGGTGTGATATTCGTCACATTAGCTGTACAAAGATAAGAATAGATGGCATACGGCATATTGGACGAATTTAGTCTTGCAAAAGCACGCGGTTCCGTCAAGAGTGCCCCCTCTATTTACCAACTAAATTGTTGTGAGGATTTTGTAAAATCTGTCAATTTGCGACAGACCAGCGAAGAGTCTGGCAGTGTGAGTGATGCAGAGATGAAAATCTACCAACGCATCAAAAGTAAATAGAACAATAAGACAGAGAAAGCTGACCCTTTTGTTGAAGATAATGTACGTTATGTGTACGTCGCCTTTTCGATTTTTTTATTCAGCGAGCCACATCTTCCACTCTGGTGCTACTGTACTGTGCATAGTTCGTTCTATGGCTTATTGAGTTCAACATGTAGATGAAAGCTGTTGTGATTTCGGCTGTGTATTTCAGGACAAGGAGAACTTGACAAATGATCATTGTAGTGCTCTAATCATCTCCCACTGCGTGAAATATCCTTGTCTTCGGTTTTGCCGATCCCGATCGTGATTCAAATTAACGTGCATCAGTGCTCCGGCTTTAAATATGGTTAAATCGTCTTGTAATGAAGATTTGATCAAGGTAAAATCTTTTTCCATATGGTATTTCATTAATCCCTGAAAGGTATCTCAAAATACCATGACATATACTTATTTGTAAATATAACAAAATTCAGAACATTCGGTATTGACCATTATAACCATTCAGCTGTCTTTCAAGCCTCTTTGTCTCGAGTCGTGGTCTCTCCGCAGCTCTTCCTGATCTCTCTGCAAACTTTCAAACATTGTCCTCATTCTTGGTGAGTTCTTATTGGCAGTTCTGCCCATCTTAACCATCCCTACTTTAGTATTGTTGAGATATTTAAAGGCCTCGGAAAGTTTGCCCTTAACTCCAAAATCATCCATAACTGATCCAAGTATTCTCCGGGGAAGAAATCCGCGTTTTCGGATACGCGGATAGCCCTTTTTCGCCTCTCGACGATGACTCCATCCTTTGATAAATGCACCTAAAGTTGCAAAAAGCAAGATTCTAACGCTCGTCAATTTCCAGTGTCTGTTCTAACACATTGAAGTACATTAACGTAGAGAGACGAGATAGGAAAAGCTAGAATTAACAGTAGTTTAAATAGTAATTGATATCTTAAATATTTACAAAAGAAACGTACATCTTAAAAAATGCGATACTGAAAGAAGATGTGTCTTTTTCGTTAAGTTTGAGTAGGTTGTTTAAAATACATAAGATACTGAAGCCAAGACACGAAAGGTATTAAAAATCAGTTGAGACGTTTCAAATGGATTTGTGTGTCTTCGTCAGTGGCGCGTCTACATGTGCGAGGCCCCCTGGGGCTGCAGGATTTTGGGGCCGCTAATTATATTTAAAAAAACAATATTGTTATACCAGAATATGCCAAATTTATTAATTAGCTGCGTGAAATTCTCGGCGACACTTTTTTAACAACATTATTCGGGGCAGTAAAATAAGACTTTGAAATCCACTTGCGTCCATATTGGCACAAAGTGGCCTCAATTAGGTAATGTTACTTCAGAAGTGTTGCCCTAAATCCTCTCCTGTCAGTTGCAAAATATCCACCCACAATCTTCTTTGTCATTTTATGGCAATTTTAAGAGTCTTTTTTCTGTTTTTTTTTTGGGAAAATTAACAGCAAATCAACATCTTAACAAATATAAAATAATGGTTTTAAAATTATGCCAATTACAAATTTTCCACTGAATATAGTGATTTAATTTAACAGCGAGGGTGGATGGGAATGTGGGACGGGAGTAGAAGGGAAGATATACCGTAGAGAGAGCTCGTTGCAGTTGGATTTCTACAGGATCGATGCAATCGTGCGGCGTTCCATCCTGCTCCAATAGTACGTTTACGTAGACGCTATTGTGGACGGTAAAAATATATGCCGTGCACATGAAAAATGGTGTAAGGTTATGTATGGAGCCGATGATTTTGGAAAACGAAACAAGTTGATTTAGAATATTTTAACTGTTAACTGTACGCGCGGTGGGGCACTCCATGTAGGGTAGGGATAGCATTTAAAGGTTATGTTTTAAAAGCTTAGAACTGTTGCCTACCGGGGGTAGAATGATTTTTAATGCACCGTTTGTTGAGTCCAGTACAAAACTCTCTCTGCAAGGCTAGAAAGCGAAATCACGCTTACGATGTTACATGTGACGTTTGAAAAAAGTAATGAAAAAATTTCAGCATTGTTTATAACATTTGAAACATCAAAAGTTTGACGAAATTTTTAAAAAAAATATTTGTACACCATTTCAACGCATCTCGGTAAAATTTTTGATTCAGTTAGCCGCCAGATGGCGTGTCCTGCCTAGAATTTTTTACTTAGTGGCCTTAAAAATAACTGCGCGAACGTATTACTTAATTTATAATAAAAATGTTTTATAATTGTATAAATAAAACAGATCCATTTGAAGTGTTCCAAAATCAAAAACATTAAGTATTGATAACGCTCATAATGACGTAGGCGAATAAATGAAATACTATATATTTTTAATTCAGCTAGACGAAATGTATTGCCCTAATTACTATATAACTGATCTACATAATATAGTTTCTATAAAATAGAAAAAAAACATATTTGATTTATTTTCACATTTACAACTTTTAATTTATAAACTTTTTTATTTATTGTGTTGTATTTAAGTTTGTAAAAATGTACTTAATTTTTTAAATTTAAGATAAAATTATTTGTGCAATTGTTGACTTTTACATGTAAAGAATTTTGACAGTAGACGATAACCTTTTAATTAAAGTTATTTTTCCTTTCATAAAAAACAGTCAAGTATATTATTTTTCAAAAACACCCCAAATTTCAAAAACTTCCGTAATCGTGTGCAAGGCATTGTAATAAAATTGCTATAAAATTTTTATTCAATAATATTTTTCAAAAAATAAAATTACGCATGAATGCCGATGAATCCAAGTGCACATTTTTAAATAAATTTTAATATTATCTTCATACCGCTGACGGATTAATTTTTTTTTTTAAATACAATAAATTCAAATTAAGAATATTGCTCAAATAGAATAAAATTTGTAAAACAATTCTATTTTCAAATGTTGTATAATTAATGACAAGAATATGATCCTTGATTTGTGAGTAATTCGACAATTTTTCTTGCGGAATAATTTAATTTAAAAAATATTTAATAAAATCATTCAAAATTCACTAAAATTATACATCTTATATCTTATAAACAAAATGTCCCCCAGAAAAGCATTTGGAGAAGGAAATTTTAAGTTTTTTTTGGTGTAACGTAAAACCGTAACGTATTCCAAAAATAATTTGGATTAAAACACATCTTATTGAAAAAATTCTATTTTACAAATTAATAACATTTTTCTTTTTCATTACGATTAGAGTAAGTCCCCTTCATGCGGACAACAAAAATCACACCCACTCATAAAAGAAACCACACGCGACTACTGTAAACACGCGTCAGATTCACGATCTGACATTTGTTTAAATAAATTTTATAAGTAGACACGGACATTCGTATTTTTGAAAGTTCGTAATTTGAGTGTTCGCATGTAGAGGACTTACTGTATCGTTAAAAAGGTACGTTATTAAAATAACCTATATTTTTGACACTTCTCAACAATATAAATATTGAATTGGATAGTGATAATTTTCAACTCCAAATGCTATAGATCTATTTGGAATGGGGCCACGTGTTTTCAGACATTGTATGTACACAAAAAATATTTTTTTACGCAGTTTCTGGTGTTTGTAGATGTTTCACCTAGTAATGAGAGATAGTCGCCTCAGAAAGTCAAAATTTGTCTCGTAATTATTTGTACGTACGATATGTTATTTTTTTTGTTAATTACATTCTAAGTTTTCATTGAAATTTTTTATTGTTATTAATTCTAAATTGTTATTGCAATAGTCAATTAATCGCGAAATAACTATATATATATATTGTGAATATTATAGCAGTTGTTAATAATCTGGTGCAACATTGATTATGTTGTCTTTATTGTTTATTTATTTATTTATTATTATCAAGTAAATATTATTTTAGTCCATAAACGATATTAAAAAACCACGAAAAGTTTGTTTTATTCTTTAATCTTCCCTTTTTGGGGCCAATATACAGACCCTGTTGAACACCTTATGCAATCTGCAATTAAGAATGTTCTTAGGTTTTCACTGCAGCTCAGAATTTTCTGGGGTATTACGCCGTGTTTTTACGACATTTCTGGCCGACGTTTCGGATACCATTGCAGGGTCCATCATCGGGGCTGATATGTTATTGTGTGTCTTGATGTTGTGACTTAACTATAACTAAGCACAATTAACTAAAACTTAATCACAACATCAACTCTCACAACAACAGATCAACCCTGATGATGGATCCTGCAATGGGAACCGAAACGTCGGCCAGAAGGGTCGTTAAAACACGGCATAATACCCCAAAAAACACAAACCAGAATTTATTTTTGTAAAATATAAAGATTTATGTATTTAACAGCTTGTTAGTTAGTAATTAAGACACTCGCTTGGTGATTTAATTTTAGAGGGTTCGAGCCTCGTTCCTGGAGACCACCAGGTTAGTACTATATTCATAGCACAAACCTTTGGCTTAGTTTTAAAATAATAAGAATATTGATTTGACACAAATCTATTCAATTCTATTTCTCATTATGTTTTATTAAATAAATTAAACACTTCATAACTAACAATACTTTAAATGCACGTTCTGGGAACACAATTACTAGATTTTGTCCACATAAGGGTAATTAATAATTAAGAATAAAATTATTGAAGATTCACAAAAATGAATCTATTTTTATGGGAAACGTGTATGGAAGTCTTTATAGTTATCGTTGCATCGTGTAAAGCGATCACTTAAGCCAGCGCATACCGGTGTGTGGCCACCCTACTTTATCCGCCTTTTTTTTACTTCCTTTCATTTAAATCGTAGCGTCTGCTTGCTTGCTTGCCTGACGCAAAACTTTGGATCGACTTTTAACCCTTTTCGCGTGATCCAATCGAGCTGAAACTTTGTAAGCAGACTCGTGGCGACGATCAAGATCTATAAAATTTTCGTTAAAAAAAAAAATAATAGTATAATTTTGGATTTATCAAATTTTTAATGATTTTTTCATACAACTCAATAAGTTGTATGGAGATTCCGACGCATCTGGTAGACACGGAACTTGAATATTTAAAATTTGAATTACTCCGTCGGTATATGTTATAGGTACTTCACTACGAATTTCGAAAATTTATGACAATTGGTTCACAGATGACAGCAAAATTCACAAATATATCAAAATCTTGATTAAATTGACTGACAAATGTTTTTAGAATTTAATCTTCAAAGCATAAAGTGTCATATCAAAGTTCAAAACATCTGACATTTTAGACATATATTATATTCCTGTAAGTTTAGTGTTATGTTATATGTTTCAATTCGTCTTTAATTGTTGATATATTGTACAAAGAAAGGGATTATAATAAAAACTTGGTTTTTATGGGTTAGTTTTTTTAATTTCACTCATTTAATAACTTTTGTCAAAACCATACACACGTGTGCTGTACCACTTCGGGAAAGGGCGGAAAGCTTATAAGTCTAGTCGCGGTCTCCAAGATGTATGTTCGCTTCAAGGCTGGTGTTACCAGCTCAGACGATAAGTCAGGCAAGGGTCGATCTTCAGATTTTGATGACCAGGCCCTTCTAGAGACTGTGGAAGAGGACGAAAGCTGCACCACCGGGACATTGGACACAGGACACGCTTCGCCAGAGGAACTGACCGTCTCCCAAGCAATAGGAAGCAGTAATTGAAGGCGTCCCTAAAAAAAGGGTCAATATGCAAAAACAAACAGGAGAGAGGAAAATATATAAAAAAAACGAGCGAGCCTTAAGCCATGTATTCACTAGGGGACAAATCGCGAAACATTCCGCTAGGCATGTCGCATCAACATCTACGCTCATGTTTCGGGGACAATGACGCGGTCATTTGATGTGTACACACCGGGACTCGCATATCTTGTCGCGGAAATGTCATCCGATGAAGTTATGATAACAGCTGCAGTATCTCATTTGGCGAAAACGGGGTTCCGCGCAATTCGAAATGTTTTTTTGGGTCGCAAAACAAGGTCCTTTTTGCAAATAATTATTGTTTTCCACACGTTACGGAAATGTCGCCCTATGAGGTTATAATGTCAACTGCGTATCTGTTTATGTTAATGAGTTTATCGAAACGTAAGAGGAGAAAAAAGAGGAGAATGCGAAATTATTTACTGCAAAGAGAAAGAAGGACGGACATTCTATGCGATCTTCGATCGATACAGCTCGATGAGTTCAAGAACAATTTCGTTTCCCCACACTGTCATCTTGACAGATACAGCGCATGCGTATTCACTTGTAAACATACCACGTGGTACTGACGCTCCGCGTAATGTTGCAGTGAGCTCGCTCGGGTAGCGTGCGCTTGGCAACGTTGCCACGGCACGTAGAAATGCCGCGCTATGTTGTGCGCGCCGTCGCGGAACAGTGCACGACGTTGCAACGTCACGTAGACTCTATGCCGCGCGTGCTGTTGAGGGACAATTTGTCCCCTAGTAAATAATGGCTTTACAGTAGTCGCATGTGATGTGCAACATTTGACATATCACAATTAATAATATAAATTAATATAATTTATATTATTATTAATTAAAATAAAGCTGTTGACGCATCTTATGATTAACGCCTACTGAGACGCAACTCTAAGGTATAAATGCAAAGGCAGAAATACCCAAAAAATTAAAAAAATGTTTTAAATTTAGTCATCGGGGATTACCATTAAAAAAAAATAGTTTATTGGAATTTGTTAAGGTACATAGTTAATTTAGATACATAAAAAAAATTTGATACATAAATTTTTATCGTTTTACCTCTCCAAAATGAGACTAACTGTTGTGTCTGGAGAGGGACTTACACTTATATATATATATATAGAAAAAAAGTTACTAATATGCAATCATTAATGCATTTATACTATAAAGTATACTGAATTATAGATTTTATCTATATATCCCTTCCGAAATGACGTTTCCTATAAATGTATGGGCTATGTTTCCTATGAAATCTCAAAATCAGTAGATTATAAATTAGTAATCCTCGATGACTGCATTCAATTTTTTTTGGATATTGCTGCCTATGCTGTTATACCCCACATATACAGGGTTATTTGGAAAACATTAATAATATATATTCCCGCTTGATTATGAGTCGAAAATGTTCAAGCTATCATTACCTAATATCAATAGTTATGGAGATATGCGACATCCAAGTTTGCATTTTTTTTTCAATATTTCTTATTTTACTTACTTTTTGTGAAACGTTAGACTATCATTACAGTAACTTATATCGAACACGAAATATTCATTCCCTCTAATACAAGTCAAATAAAAAAATAAAAACCTTTGAATTCCAATTGGAGAACATTCCAATTGGATTTTTTTCAGGGTTTATATCATTTTATTTAACTTGTTTTGAAACGAATAAATATTTCGTAATCGATATGAGTTACTCTAATGATAGTCCAACGTTTTACAAAAAAGAAGTCAGGAATATTGAAAAAAAAATGCAAACTTTGATTTCGCATATCTCCATAACTATGATAGCTTGAACATTTTTGACTCATAATCAAAGCGGGAATATAGTCCTGTGAGGTTATTATTGTTTTCCAAATAACCCTGTATATCCTTTTATAGGGACGTCGATGGTGACTACGCCCCTGAATGATAATTGTACAAAATATGTTTTGTGTTCGTTTTCTTTTTTGGTTACGTTACAATACCATGTATGTAAGGCTGTAACGATGTCACTTTTGGCAGCCTCTCATATTTCAGAGAGGAAGAAATAAGGCTTATTTGCATGGATGCAGATCGATAGAAGAAGATGATAAACGCAACTCGCTTGTCTTGGGACGACACAAGTCTTCCACTTTAAACAAAGAAAAGATTTTCAAAAGCCTAAAGAAAAATACGGTAAGGTAAGAGGTCAACATCACAACTTTAAATCGAGGGTAGAAAGTAGTGATGCAACGAATACCACTCTCAAGAATACGAATATCAAGCCTACTATTCGGCGAATACGAATAATTCAACAAGGTAATAAATAATACATCACCGTTCTTTTTTTACTAAGAGATTTTTGTTCAAAAAGCACAACATTTCCTTTATCCGTTTGTACATTCCCAGCGGTCGAAAATAAATATCACTTTTTTCACGCTTGCGAGAGTGTTATTAGATTTAATTTGAAATTATTTTATAAGAGTTAACACTCTTACACACAACGGAAATAAAATGGGACGAACAATTCGTATTACAAAATAAAAACTACACGAAATGAGCACCTAACCTTATTAATAACAAAACGAAACTAGATGAAAGAACTCATGTTATGCTGTGAAACAAGTAATAATTGACAACTTGAGAACTCGACAAATTCATTCATTCAATGTTGGGGGAATCCCCGATAACACAGTGCGTAGGTGTGTTCGGATACACGATGCACAGCCAAACCGTAATTTGCGTTGCTCAGTTATAAATAGTTTGTTTTTAATATTCGTGATGATATTCGGCGAATACGAATATTCGGTAAATATGTACTATTTGGCGAATACGAATATTCTTATTCGTATTCGTTGCATCACTAGTAGAAAACCAAAAAAGAGAGCAAAATAATGTTTTGTCAATCAGATTTTGTCAATATTACTTTTATTGTTAAACGATTTCTATATGTGTTTTGGATTAAAAAATATGAAAATCATTTAATAATAAAATAAACATTGATAAAATCAAATTGACAGAACTTTTCTTTGCTCTCCTGTAAAGTTCGAAATAATCACTGACGCCCTTTTGGCTTTCTACCCTTGATTATGATCATCAAAATACATAATTCCCTATGTAACAATGTCCGCCACTACCGCAACTAGATGGCGCTGTCTACACGCTAAAAGAGACGTATTACAATTTCGCGACTATTTTATTTGTCGTGAAAGTTAGATTTTAATTTTGTGAAAAACTAAGTAAGTATAATTTCAGCAATTAGACATTACAGGTCATTTGGATTAACTCTTCTTCTTCTTTCTAGTCCACCTAAGCACAGGAACCCCTAGTGAGGAGGACTAAGAACACAATATCAACAATAACATTGTACATACACACTATTATATTTAATATATTAAGTTGTGTCTAAATAGAACCTAACCTAACCTAACCTAACAGAAATGGTGAGTTTACTCATATTATAAAAAATAATTTGTTTACATTTCTGATTGATTTCGCAATTTTTTGTTGTTGTGACTATTCAATTGTTTTATTTAACCAATACTAATTAATATAAAGCAGAAATTCAAAAATAAAAAGTCCGTCATTATATTTAAATAAAAATTTAAAATGCAGTTTTAAGTAAAAAATACTTTCTAATTTTGAAGTGTCTGACAGTAATAATACAGAGAATTGAAAAAAATGATTACCTACACATATTTCAAACAAAAGGGATGAGTGTCCACTAATTTTTTTCATTTCAAAGGAATTTACACTTCACGCCAATTTACTGCATGAGTTACCTTTCGTATTTCCAAACAGATAGAACGAGGGAATGTATTTTTTTAAATTAAAAAACAAACTATCGACGAATTCAATATTCTTTCGCCAAGGTTTCATAAAAAATAATAATATACCTGTTTACTCTTATTGAAATACACAAATAATGCTGCAATCAATTATATGATAACATCAGATATTTATCACAGAACCAAACCATCTTCATCTAAATAACCTTAAAAATCTTGAAAATTCACAAGTCTCCATTGTTTTCGTAAATCCCGCGTTAAAATAATCGCGCCCATTTCAATTAGGCATGTTCAAAACTGGCACACATTAAAAAAATATTTGTCCCGCTCGCTAAAACCAAGAAACGTATATACCATACGAGCGAAAGAGATAATAGATTAAAACCTAGGCCGTCTTTTTATTGACTGCTATCGATTTTCTAGGCTGGTCTTGAAAAATATACAATTTAAAAAGTGGAATCTAATACAAGAGATAGAGTAAAAATATACGCAACATGGTCCAGTTGTTAAGTGAATGTGGCTCCTCAAAAATATCCCTTATGTTGAAATGGCGTCTATTGTCACGACGAGCGAATGAACATAAAGCGGTGAAGTTTCGTTGATTTGCCGATAGGTTCGCCGCTGTGTATTAATGTCGATTTTCAATATTTTCATCATAAAACGGAAAAATTATTTTTATGCGACGTCATGCTTTAAATATATAGGTAGAAAAATTATTTTTTGTCAGTAAAATAATAGGTAGGTATATTTCTATGCTGAGTACTGAATATTAAAAGATTCAAATAATGGGATCTTAAATACGTCAAATTTGTAGATAATTAAGAGGAAATAGGTACATGATATTGAATTATTGCAAAAAATATCTACATTTAAAATATATTTATTGTTGTATCAATAATATCTTTTGATAGAAAATATATTAAGCATTATTATGTAAAAACATCCACATCGTTATCTGAAATCAATATATTTTATCGATCTACAATTATTGTATGTTTTATCACTTCTATCAAGGGAAATAATGATATACATATAGTTAAAATACATCCATATATACAACAAATTTTCATTCCAAGTTTATCGATTTTCTTGACGCAAATGGATTTAATATCACTATTCTACCGCTACGAGCGCTAGTGGTCAAGCTTAGTCCACGCAATACGAAACAAAATAGAAAGCAATACAACACTTCACAACAAAATTATTTCACACTACCACGCTGCACCAGGATATAGTGAAAATATGGATACCTTTTTACTCAGACGCGTAATGTATGAGGAACAATTTGCTGTTTTTAGCGTGGTACAGAGAGGCCCCTTTGTCGCGCCTTTCATCGATGTAGGAATCGATTTCAGACACTCTCTGTATATCTCTTTCCAGGAAGCTTGCGGGAAGGTGAGTGTGAATGGGACATCCGATAAATCGACTTGTTTTTTGAAGCAATGTCGCCATGGCAACCGGCACAAAAGCAAAGGGTGAATCGATTAGGGAAGAGTCCAGATTGAAATATCGCGGTGCGTCATAGTTCTGATGGAATCGACGGATTTTTGGTCGATATAATGTTGTTTGTTTTGCAAATATAATCGACATCGGAGATTGGTCATTTTAGAATCAATTTTGTTATTATAATATAATGATTTTCACAGATAATTTATGTTTTTAAAATAATGCTAGTTCTGAAAGAGTAATTTGGTAGAAAAAACATTAAAAACGAATATATTTACGAATCACAATACTTATTAATATGAATTTTATTATTGATAATAAAATAAGTACGTAGATTTATTACAACATAATAGCCATTTCTCATTGCACAAAATACCTAATATGTTTTAGTTAATATTTAAAAAAATCGTTGATTAAAAATTTAAAAAAAATGCATACTAAACACAATTCATTAACAAAAAATGTAGGTATTCGTTTTGATATCGAAAATCCCTTCAATGATTGCAAAAATCAGGTAGATTTCGTTAGTGCCTTTCATTTAATATGTTCAATATTAACGAAGTTTATTTTTTACGTTTTGAACATACTAAGTACGTTATTTTGATACAAGAGTGCAGATCGGGCTGGTTAATGAACCAGGCCGAGATATATATCAGGTCTATATTTCAGACAAGTTTGATTGAATTGTGATAAAAACTACAGGAGTTTCATATCCACAAATCCCCGATAATAATAATTTTGAATGTCCGTCCGTAACTTTCTAACTAATAGCTGATCTCATATTTTTTGTTGGATGTTGGATTGTCACTGCAGTAATTCATATTGAATATTAGTAATTAATTCGCTTTAATACAAATCAAATAAAATGTCAAAAACATTACAAAATAAATATTTTTCAAATTTCTGCGAAGTTTTAATCATATCATTTGACTTTTATCAAAGCGAACGTTTAAAAGAACGTTTTAAAGAAAATAAGATAAAATATTGAATGAAAGACGCAAACTTTGATGTCGCTTATCTGCCTACCTCGATAACTGTCGACATTTCACCCAAAGTGTAAAGAATATGTTCTATTCAATATTGAAAGAAGACTCCCCTGAAGTTTTTGCTACTAGCTAAGAGTCATTGCGTGTCGTCACGAGATTCTAACGCAGGAAGAACTTTACGCTACCGAGGACTTTCCAACACTGGACGTTTTAGAATAAATTGGAAACACCTGGAAACCGGTAGAATCCACGGAAAAATTATAGAAAATATTTTTCTTTTGCAAGATTTTATCATTTTATTTGAGTTGCATTGAAGCGAATGAATTTTTCGTAATCGATATGAGTTACTGTAATGATGGTTCAACTTTTTGCAAAATATAAGTAAAAAATATTGGGAAAAAAATACAAGCTTTGATATTGCATATCTCCATAGCAGGCGCGTGCAGTAGGAACATTGAAGTATGACTTTTTTGTAAACGTATATTTTGGAAAAAAAATAGAAAGCAAATTTTTATGTTATGATTTTATGATAAGTATATCAAATGAGTACTATGACAACAATTGTGATAGAAATATTTCGAAATATGTGGTGTATTCCAATTTTTTTTTCCAAATAATTGGTTACGTAAAAGTCATGCTGAGGTGTTCCCACTGCACGCCCCTGCTACTGATATTAGGTGATGGTTGCTTGAAAATTTTCGAATTCAAGACAGGAATCTACCTTTAAAGTTTTTGCTACTAGCTATGAGACACCCTGTATTGGTAACGATGGAAGTTTAGTAGATTCGAAATCATACGAACAAGAAATTAAGAAGAAAGAAAGAGAACCAAACAGCAGAATTACCAAGACGAATAGGAATGAGCTGGGCTGCTTTTGGCAAACTCAAACATATCTTCGAGAACAAAGAGATCCCAATTAGCCTAAAAAGAAAACCTTTGAATCGTGCATACTGCCAGTGATGACGTATGGATTGGAGACTATGGCCCTTACAAATAAAAGTGTAGAAAAGCTCAAATGCACGCAACGATCCTTGGAGAGATCCATGCTTGGAGTAAGCCTAAGAGATAGAATTAGAAACGACGAAATTAGGCGAAGAACTAGAGTAGTGGATATCATGGATCGTGTAGCGAAGCTAAAATGGCAATGGGCAGGACACATTGCAAGACAGGATACTACAAGATGGCCTCCCAGAATTCTGAAATGGAGACCTTGGGAAAATAAAAGAGGCATCGGAAGACCTCAAAAGAGATGGGCCGATGATATTGTCGCTGTGGGGGGAAAGAAATGGCTACAATTAGCCAACAACAGGGAAGAATGGAAAAATAAGGAAGAGGCCTATATCCAGCAGTGAAAAGACGAAGGCTGGTGAAAAAGATGAAGAAGAAGAAATTAAGCACACCTACGGAGTTTTTTGAGCCATTCTCCCGTTAGTATCCGACTTCTCTAGTTGGGGTTTCGGATTGCATTGTAGAGCCTATCATCAGGCATGCTGCGGCTGAATGACTGCTGCCGGAGATGAACGGCAATGAAAACTTGACAAAATTGTATACCCAGTACCTACCGACAATATTTTTGTACATAAAATAACGTGAAAAATATTATCTACTAATATTTAAAGCGCTTACTTTGTGGAGAGGCATTTTAACAAAATGTTAGTCATGTTAGTAAGTACATAGATTAGATTATCACGCATGTGAGGAATATTTATGGAAGGTGTTAGTGTGTGAATAATACTATGTTCGTGGAGTGTAATGGTATTTACATTAGAGTGTAGTGTTTATCCTGATAAAGAGACGGGTACGTCTCGAAACCGGTAGACTAAAAATCTCAATAGGTAATGTTTATAAAATTTTGCTAACGTGAAAAAATTTCGTTTCTTCCTAACTTTCCTGTGAGCTGAACATAAGGTAATTGCGATCATCGCAAATGAACTGTCGTGAAAATTGACATTTTTATATCCAGTATCTACCCATTTAAAATTTATTTTTGAATTTCAAAAATTAATTTTAAATGTGAAAAAAAATCTTTTTTTTTCTGAAATGAACACAAAGTTCCTACTCATCATCGTTAAATGAACTGATAAGAGAATGTGAGAACATTTTTATATATTTCCTAGTACGTACCTACACGAAGAACAATACTATACAACCGTTTTCCAACAAGAAAAATAATTTAAAAAAAAGTGAAATAAATCGTTCTTTCCTTCTTTCCCGGCGAATTTTATACAAAGTATTAACCATCACAAAAATATGAAAACATTTTTATACGAAATACTAAAAGGGCAAAGCTGTGAAGCAAAATGTTTTCACACAAAATACCTTTTAAAAAAAAAACCGTCCTTCCATCCCAGTAAATTGTACACAAATGTACCGATTGTTTTTGTATCCACTACGAAACCGTTAAAAAAAATTAAATTTCAAAAATGAATGAGAAAAAAAAAAATCCTTCCTTACGTCCCGGGAAAGACGCCGCTCACGCGATATTGTTGCATAACCATAACAGCATAATTATTTGGTTGTCTGTCTGTCCCGTAACTCCATAATATCATGGAATTCACAGCTAAAAATCGCAAATGCACGACTAAACAGGAATCGGACCTCGGACACGCTGACGGCGCGGCAACTACATAGCCACCACAGCTTCTCCCTGGCCCGTCAAAAATATATTATAATTCACATTGTAATCAGCTAAGACGCGAACCATTGATTAAAGCCTCTTCCGCGATTTTTCTTGGTTGCATGGCTAGTTACTTCTTCTTCTTCTTCAGCCTTCATCTCTCCACTGCTGGATATAGGCCTCTTCCGTACCCTTCATAGCATCCTTGTTATTTGTTAGTTGTAGCCATTTCTTCCCCTCCACAGCGGCTATATCGTCGCCCCATCTCTTTTGAGGTCTTCCGACGCCTTTTTTATTCTCCCAACGTCTCCAGAAGTCTGGGAGTTCATCTTGTAGCATCCTGCCTTGCCATTTTAGCTTCGCTACACGATCCTTGATATCCTCTACTCTAGTTCTGTGCCAAATTTCATCATCTCTAAAACTCTTAGGCTTACGCCAAGCATGGATCTCTCCATGGATCGTTGCGTGCATTTGAGCTTTTCTACACTTTTCTTTGTAAGGGCCATCGTCTCCACTCCATACGTCATCACTGGCAGTATGCACGATTCAAAGTTGACGGCTAGTAACAGCACTAATTAATCGGTACTCGGTCGATGTCTGCTTGCATTTTCAAAAATGTATGAATGAAGACGAAATATCGATTTACTGCGCGTACAAAATATGAAATGTGGGTTAAATTGATGATATCGAGTTTACAGGTTAAACCCGGTATTATAGATTAACCGCTGTTCACTACAGGTGACACGAAATTGTTATCACCAACATAACTTCTTACCAAGAATTAGTTCACTAAGTCGGAGCAAGTAACAAGTTTATTTAATTTTTTTTTTTAAATTATTTAATTTATGGTACAAATACAGTTCTTATATATAACATATCAGATTAAACATTTTTTAAAAATACTTGGTAGTCATGTAGACGCCATCAGTGAAGAGAAGCTCTTGAGTCTGATGAGGGAGCCACAGTTCTTATTCCTTGTTATAATATGTAGGTACATAATGTATACAAGTTATTTATTAATACAGTAAAAAGTGTGGTAAATTGATAATGAAAGTATTGGAGTTATTTTGAAAAAATCTGTAGGTTTAAATGATTTATGAATTTAAGTTTGATTTTAGGAAAATTTTAATATTTTTGATTTGCTCTGAGAGGTTACTGATGCATCGTATCTTGATAGGTAAGTTGTTATAGTAATTAATGGCTTTATAAATATAGTGATGCTGCATTTGGGTTGTTTTACATTTAGGCATTAAGATGAACATTCGCAAAACCAAATTGTTAATAGTATCAAAAAGTAAATAAAAAAAATTATGAAGACATACGCTTTCTTTGCATACTTTTGCAATCGATTTTTTAACATCCCCCATGCAGTATCCAAATATCTTAGGTTTTCACGGCCAATCAGAATCTTCAGGTTTGTGTTTTCTGGGGTATTATGCCGCGTTATTACGACCTTTCCGGGCGACGTTTCGGATCCCATTGCAGTGTCCATTATCGGGGCTAATGTGTTGATCAGACAGCAGATGAAACATACACACAACACAAGACAACACTTGACTCCGACACGGTATTGCCACGTAACAGGTAAACACAGAAACACCGAGCTTACGACACGGTATTGCGAGCCAATACTTAACACAACACTCACAACGTTCTTACCCTGCTTTCGACACGGTATTGCAAGCCAGTAGGTACTTAACGACAACACCAACACTCACAACAATTCATTAGTCCTGATGATGGACCCTGCAATGGGATCCGAAGCTTAGGCCAAAAAGGTCGTAATAACGCGGCATAATACCTCAGAAAACACAGACCCGAAGATTAAACATGTTTTTTTAAAGTTTAAACCAAATTTAATCATCTTAATTTTCTTATACTATAAAAATACAATTCATTAAACAGTTAATATTTTGCCAGTTCATGGGTCAATTCTATTTCAGCTGGTAAAAGAAAATGACGAAAATGAAATATACAAAAAGGTACCTAGCTCATGGCAAAAATATTTTTGGAAAAAAATTATTGTTAATAGTGATGCACATAAGTACATATAACACCGGAAATAGAAATAGAATAAGATTACCATATAAGAAAAAAGTGTACACACAGAATTGTCTAATGTACAGAGGTGTAAGAATATATGATGAGATGCCAGAAAACATGAAGAATATAAATGAGATGAATGAATTTAAAAACAAATGCTATAATTATTGTAAAAAAAGTCATACTAATATTGATGAATCTCGAAGCTACGTAGACGTAATGTTAAATATTAATTGAAAATTATTAATTTTAATTGAAATAAAGACCAAATCATGTCTAAAATGGTGTAATAATGTATGGTCATCCTCTTAATATAAATTATGAAAGTTTCAGAGCTCTAGTAAGTCTGGAAGTCGATTAAAAATTACGAACGTTACACGAAGTTATGGTGACAGACGGATGGACGGAGAGACGAACAGACAATGAAATTGTTATGTTTGATTCCATATAAATCCGTATAATTTGTTAGTTTAACAAATCAAACTATAATTTCGGGGTGCAGATATTGCTGAGGCGTTTGCAAGTCATTTTAAAACAGTGTATAGTAGTGAACCTCCGCTTCTGGATATTAACATTGCAAGGCAATGTTCTCCGATCGGTGCACATTCTATTGATGTTCAAAATATCAGTGAGAAGGATGTGTCCGACACTATAAAAAAATTAAATAATACTCATTCTCTTGGTCCAGATTTCATTCCAACATTTCTCTTAAAAGGTTGTGTGGAACTGATAAAAAAACCACTTTGTTTTTTGTATAATCTTTCCATTAATACAGGGATCTTCCCGGAAACATGGAAGACTTCAAAAGTTACTCCCATACATAAGAGTGGCTCTAAGTCGTCCGTAGAAAATTATAGACCTGTAGCTGTTCTCTCTGCCCCAGCTAAGGTATTTGAAATCATAATAAGTAGAACCGTCGCTTCCCGAGTAGAGCCATTTATAATTGATGAACAACATGGATTTAGGAAAGGCCGCTCGGTTGAGACAAATGTGATGGTCTTTTTTTACCATTTTTAAAATATATAAATAAATAAAAATTGAGCAACGATCTACATAGTGAACAAAAAAATATAGTTCGGTTTTAACCCTTTGTACAAAATTGATTTATGCGCGCATTTGAAGGGAGGGGATGTTGCATTATTCGCAACATAAAGCGGCACCTATCGCTATAAATCGTGCGACTGGGGTCAATCCGGTAATACGAGTAGTGGCGGGTAGGCACCTATTTAACGTAACAGTATACCCACGTGTAGGGGCCCGTTTATTTAAAAAAAAAACACCTGGCCGCTTTAACGAACGGCAGTTCAATGACACTTCGACAAGATTTGCGAGAAATGGACAACGGCCTGAAAGAGAGGGGAAATGTGCGCACGGTATACAGGGTTATTTGGAAAACATTAATAACCTCGCAGGACTATACTCCTCCCTTGATTATGAGTCGAAAATGTTCAAGCCATCATGACCTAATGTCAATAGTTAAAGAGATATGCGACATCAAGGTTTGCATTTTTTTTTCAATATTTCCGAATTATTTTTTGTAAAACGTTGAACTATCATCGTAGTAACTCATATTGAATATTAAAAATTCATTTCCTTTAACACAAGTCAAATAAAATAATAAAAACCTTCGAATTCCAATTGGAAAACATTCCAATCGGATTTTTTTCGGGGTTTTAATCATTTTATTTAACTTGTATTGAAAAGAATGAATTTTTCGTAATTGATATTAGTTACTGTAATGATAGTCCAACGTTTTACAAAAAATAAGTCAGAAATATTGAAAAAAAAATGCAAACTTTGATGTCGCATATGTCCATAACTATTGATATTAGGTCATGATAGCTTGAACATTTTCCACTCATAATCATGGCAGGAATATAATTCTGCGAGGTTATTAATGTTTTTCAAATAACCCTGTATATTTATTTTTAAATTGTTTACATTTTATAGGCTTTCTTTTTTACTTCCTTTCTTTCAACTCGTGGCGTCTGCTTGCTTGCCGGCTTGCCGTCAACAAAAACTTTGGATCGATTTTTGACCCTTTTCCCGTGATCCAATCGAGCTGAAACTTGGCAAGTAGACTCGTGGCGACGATCAAGAAGATCTCTCAAATTTTCGTTAAAAAAATAATAATTACAGTATAATTTCGGATTTTTAGAAATTTTATTGTTATTTTCAAATTGGATTCATTAGAAAAGTTTGACTACGGCGGTCCGATAACGTCGCGGAATATTTTCTAAATTTGAATTACTCCGTCGGTATACATAATAGGTACTTCACTACGAATGTCAAAAATCTAAATTGACTGACAAATGTTTTTAGAATTTAATCTTCAAAGCATGAAGTGTCTCATCAAAGCTCAAAACATCTGACATTTTAGAAATATATTAAATTACTGTAAGTTTAGTGTTATGTTATGTTATATGTTTTAATTCGTCTTTAATTGTTGTAATATTTTCCAAAGAAAGGGAGTATAATAAAAACTTGGTTTTTATGGGTTAGTTTTTTTCGTTTTCATAAACAATAAAATTTTAAATTACAATTATCTCCCGCTTGCCAAGCGAGTAATCTACCATCTTAAAGAGTTAAGGTTGTTATTACGGTCGTTAGACATATTTAACTGTAAATGGTTACGGATATTTTATACGAACCGTATGTTTTTCCGAGAAACGATTCTCGACGTTTCGTTGAAAGCTTATTCTACACAGGACAAACTAAACGCAATATCGCTAAACGATTGGAGGAACATATTGGAGCAATTAAAAACATCAACTCCAATATATCGGCAATCTGCGAACATGCATCTAAACGGAATCTCTGTCACTTCATCAGATTTGACAAGGCAAAAATATTATCAACAGAACCGCACCTTACACCCAGATTAATGAGGGAGTCCATTGAAATATACAAACATCCAAATTTCAATAGAGATGACAGTTACAAACTATCAACTATTTGGCGCCCTGTTCTTATGACATTGATTCAACCCTTGAGAGACGTCGCAGTAAAGTCCGCCGACGTAACTAGTACATATTGTACACAGGCGACCTCTGTTGTAGAAGAGCATATAATTTACGCCCACGAAAGCAGTAATCAGTCCGCCCTCTACCTCCGCGGGTAAAGGTCGTCCTCCTGATGACGTTGAATAAGCATTCAATGATACGTCGAGAATCGTTTCTCGGAAAAATCTACCATCTTGCCGCGCCCCCAGACTGGCTTAAGTGATCACTCTTCACAATGTAACGTTCTCATTTTCACCCATGATAGACTACCATATCCGTAAAAATTTTTGAAGTCGTATATATGTTTAAGTTATACAACTTGTTTCCTATGTGAGTTGTATTTTTACTACCGCCACCTGCAGTCCAAAGCTTTTTCATTCCCATAATCCAATACAGATGTCACTATTGATAATGATGTACCTATATTTTGATTGGAGTTTAAACCAATATTCTTAAGCCTTATAATATATGTGGGGGGTATAAGAGCAAAGGCAGCAATATCCAAATAAAATAAAAGCAGTCATCGAAGATCACTAATTTATAATGTAATGAATTCGAGATTTTATAGGAAACTTGATTTTGGAAGGGATAGATACATAAAATCTAGAATTCAGTGCATTTTATATTAGTAATCCTCGGTGACTGCTTTCAAAATATTCTTTTAATTTTTTGGATATTAACTACTGTCTTTGCTTTTATACCCCACATCTCTTGATTAATGATGTCCCCCTGGGAATAAAATCCAGCATTGTGTTCTCGAAAAATTTGAACGAACTCAAAATTCAGGATCTTTATTCATCTGGTAGAAATAAATATGACGGACAATGTCACTGAGATTGCTTAACAACATGAATGAATGAAAATAAATCGTGAAATTAAGTTCATGATTGGCTAGAAAATATTAGAAAAAAACAAAAAATTGAAATTCTTGTTATTTTTGTCACTAAATATTCTTACTCTCTTCTGTGAAATTTTATTTTCGCATATAGACCCTTTTTAAAGAGACGCCTTCAATTATTGATGTGTTTTTGATAAGCTGTATGTTTCCCATAATAAGAAAATGGAGAATTTATTTATTTATTTATTAATCAACGCCCTAGTGGGTTTTTACAGTACAAGAAAATTAAAAGGATTTTTATATACTTAACATAAAACACAGTAAATAATTAAAAAATAATAATATAAATAAAACATATTTAAAATAAATGAAAAACATGATATGTAACAATGTAAAACAATATAAAATAAATTAACAATAGAAATGAACAATATATATAAACGATCATTAGTACACAAGCAGTAATAATTATTAACCTTTAACAAATTAGTAATATAGTAAAATAAAGACAAATTTACCAGAGAAATAAGATAAGAATATAAAATAAACCAAAAAATAAATATAAAAGATAAAATCAAAACATATTTAAAAGGGAAATGAACAATAAATGGGATACTTTAAAATAAATAAATATATATAATTCATGGGGAACAAAACAAAAGTAAAAATTTACTCCATTAAACTATAATTAATTATATTGGTGTATTCTAAATCTAAGTAATTCTTTTATTCGGGTATGCTCCTACATTGAAAAATGTCTACGGATTCCGAAAATTTGTTTCCAAGGCGATGCATGCGTGTTAACGGTGAATTTAATGCATAGTTATTCCAGTGGGTCTCTACAAAGAACACAAGAAGTATGCATCAGAGTATTAAAATTATAATTAAATTTAGTCGTATATATTACAAAAATTTCACCTCAAGGGCGAAGTTAGACATTTTTTAGTGAATGGAAAAATACAAAGCGATTTTTTTTTAAATATCGAAGAGTGGGGTGTAGATATCAAGCGCGCGTACTGTGCCCGGTGTAGGTAGGTAGGTATGCAGCCCGCATATCACTTGACACTTGACAAGTAAGTAGGTGCCCAATAATACTACTAGGGTATCTACCCACGGGGTATCGAACTCCAAACAGCACGCCCATTCACTAGCCATGTTATATTTTATTTTTAACAATATTTTTATACATATGTTCTGAGAATACAATTACTCTTACAGGTCATAAGCCCTCAGCCATATTGTCTATAATGTCTATAAATAAAAAACCTTTTTACACTAAACAATTATTCTACACATATTTACACTTGGACTTTTGGCTCACTCAACTTACCACTAACATTGCACTTGATACTTTATAGATACATAATTACTACCTTATGAAAATAAATATTACTGACGAATTCAAAAAAATATTATAATTGTGTTCTATAACGCCACTCTGGGACAGGCGTAGCCTAGTAAAGTGGCATAATCCACAAATTTAAAAAAAAGTGTAATTTATCTTATATTTTTATTGTTAAATTAGTATTAAGTACCTTTATTTGTAAACAAGGATTTTTTTGAAATAAATAAATAAAAAATATATAAATAGCTTCGTCTCTATGAGACTTATGTAATTTATCTCAATTTCTTTATTGTTTATTAATCATCATCTTTATCTATACTAATATATAAAGAGGTAAAGTTTGTAAGTTTGGATGTAGGAGGTAATCTCCCAAACTACACATCCGATTTCAAATTTTTTTCACCATTATTCAGAATAGATTTTCTTGGTAGTTATAGGCTATTACTTATTATAAACGCTTACTTTTAGTTTTAAGTTTCATCCTTACTACCACTGAGGCCCGAATTCAGAGTCAATACTTAGATGATTTAAAGATTAAGGTACCTACGCCTTAAAAGCATAATGCAACGAATACTACTACTATTCGACGAATACTAATACGAATAATTCAACAAGGTAATCAATAATACACCACTGTTCTTTTTTAACTTTTTTAATATATAATAATTAAAATTTACCACCGGCAAATTTTTGTTCAATTGTACATTCCTAGCTGTCGAAAATAAAGATCACTTTTTGCACGCTTACGAGAGGTGATGTTATTAGATTTAATTTGACATTATTTTATAAGAGTTAACACTTTTACACACAACGTAAACAAAATGGAACGAAAAATACGTATTACAAAACAAAAACTACATGAAATGAGCACCTAACCTTATTAATAACCCAACGAAACTAGATGAAAGAACTAATGTTACGCTGTAAAACAAGCAACAATTGACAACTTGAGAACTCAACAAATCCATTCATTCAATGTTAGGGGAATCCCCGATAATAGAGTGCGTATGATGTAAGCCAAACCCTAATTTGCGTTGCGTTCAGTTATAAATAGTTTGTTTTTAATATTCGCGATGATATTCGGCGAATACGAATATTCGGTAAATATCTACTATTCGGCGAATACGAATATTCGTATTCATTGCATCACTACTTAAGGCTACCTTAACCTTTAAATCATCTAAGTATTGACGCTGAATTCCTTACATGTGTATCTGTCAACTTAATGTTTATTGTCTTAAGTGTCATTTTTAATTGTGGGAGACATATTATAACAACTTTTTTGTATTATTTTCTTTCCATGTATTTATGACCAAATAAATAAATAAATAAGCGTCTCTAGCAAACGACGCATTAAACTGCAATAAAACAGAATAAGGCTCAACGTTGTAAAAAGCTCGTCACTTCGTCTCGTGACGTCACGCGCCGTCCCGAAGCGGCGGCCGAAACGCGGTCGCGTACAATCGAAATCCGAGCCATCGATTGGCCGCGCCGATCGAAACAAGATGGCCGCCGCCGCCGCCCCCCCCGCGCCCCCCCGTGACCTTTATACGGCGGCACTACGCCACCCTCGGCGGGGAAGCGGTCGGGTTCACCACCCCGGGGCCACCCTTCACCCGTGCAGGCCTGGTGCGGACAGTGCGCCGGTCGTCACGTAATGCTATTATTAAAATTAATTTTTTCAAATTAAAAAAGTATAAATTTCTTAAAACGCTCAGGTCCGCACTAGAAAGCTTCTCACTCGCCGGTAGGTACTCGCGCCGAATCACTGTCACTCGGTTTGACGTGCGCTGGTCGCACTGCTGCGGTTTTTATCGGGCTGAGTCGCATTCGTCAAACACGGACTGTTGCGCCGGGCGGCATTTGCGAGCTTTTTATACAAAACGTCGATTTCGCGATGCCTCGAGAACGATCGAGTAATTTATTTTGATTCTAACACCTCGTGACAATATATACAACTCTGTGAGACCTTTATATCCCATCACAAATGACGGTCTTTTACATGTCGGTTCCTAAGGAATAATATTTATTTTATTAAAAGAAATTTTCTCGTAAAAAAATTAAAAAAAAAAATGGTTTTTTTTTTTGTAAAATGTGTCGCTAATGTGGTTTCTATGTTAATAGTAGCTAAGATGGCAGTGCATTGGTTTAGCATGCGAGAGGTACCGAGATCATGAAATAATCTTCTATATCGGACCT
>JADDOH010017507.1:0-39843 GCA_016648135.1 Agrypnia vestita
TCTTAGAAATACAAGTCTCCCATTTCAAGAGGAACAGATAATTAAACCAGATGATTTTTGGCTTCATGTGACAAAAATAAAGAGCGATTCGTCGCAAACATTTCCATTACTGGCCCAATTCGCTCACATTGCCACGTAGTAGTGCAAACGTGGAGTGTCTGTTTCTTATGAAAACAGACATCAGAAATAGACTTTCTACTGAAACTCTAATAGGCTTACTTTGCACGAAAAGTGGCTTAAAAAGAAACCGCGAGCCTTCGCAGGAACGCATTAAATATTTTAATAAATATATGTATGAATTTCACTAATTTACCTGAAACTAATAATGAAAAAAAATAACAACAAAACACTTGTTTTATTCAGTTTTTCCTACCCTAACCTTTTCATTTCACTCAGAAAATAAGGACGTAGATCTACGAACTTTTTACAAGCAAAATTTACTATTTCTAATAAAACGAATGAAGATGGCTGAACAATAGACAATTATTTATTTACTTTTGTTTCATAGACTATATATATTCTAGTACACATTTAAATCACTACGTGGCGCTGGTATCGAGTTAATTAATATTATTTTGATATAATTAAACATATTTTAACAATTTCCACGTAATTTTCTAATGTGGTCTACGCCTTTTACAAAATCTGAGTTGGCAACACTACGCACAACCAAAATGATATCATTTGATAATAAGACAGATATAGGATACTTTTGGTTTAGATCCAGATTGAAATTGAACTAAGTACATTACTTCAATCAAGCGATGCGAGTTTCGTGAACAGAATTTTTATGAATTTTGCAGACACTGATTATTCTATACGGGTTTTGTTGCGGACGTTGATTATTCAGGACAGGATTTTTGCAGGCCAGATATATTTTTGATTTTATATTTGAAAAAATGTTCAAGGTATTTGGATTGTTGATATTTTAAATGCTTACTTATACCTAATGCCAAAAAGATTTGTTTATCCGTGAAAATCCTGAAAAATACCTAAGTAATGTTTATCTAAACGAAACCAAATTCCATAATATTACAAATATGCATCCTGGCTCATATGTTCTATAATTGTCAGATGCCTGATAAATATTGTGCTCAAATTTAATATCTTTTATTGTGAGATCTATTTTTCATTTTCAGCAATAAATATTATTTTATTTTTCGAAAAAAAAGATTTTTTTGTTCCCGCAGTAGTCAGATATCTAAAAAACCCGAGAGCGCGATTTTTCAGCCGACACCTTATTTCGCGATTCGTATTCGTTTTGCGGTGTCGATGTCCTATTTTAATTTAGGAGTTAAAATAGGACCGCAAAATGAATAAAAATCGCCTAGTGAAGTGCCGCCTTTATACTTTCTACGCTTTAAGAATTACGTGTACAAATTGATGGTTTCATCGATATATTGTCTATGCTTTGAGTAATGCGCGCATTCGTGAACAAAATATATTTTCACGGATAATGTGTAGTGAATTTGAGAATTCGTTGATTTACATGTTTTCATTGTACATGCCCACACTCTGCCCGACCGGGAAAAGTACATTTCTACTAGTGAAAGTATAGTCTCACTAAAAATGCAAATTCGCTGTAACATATACACTGAATTTTTGTGCTTTCTATTACCTACAAGCAATATTTTTAATGAAATAAGATACTCCGTCTATTTCTTTACTCAACTCAGTAAAACGATATAATATTGTTTTGAGTTTGTTTGTTTTGAAAAATACTTTCAATTAAGATTTTCGTATTTGCTGTCGGGCGACTAAATTTAACTTATAAACTTATTAAATGATTTTGCAAAACCCGATTATTAATTTATCCTCCGGCTGTTAAGAAACCGTTTATATGCTCCATTTTTGTCTTCCGTCGTTATATATTTTTATTTATTATGGTCAATTGTCGATACTTTTTATGAATCGTTTTACCCCAGTTCATATAATCGGATCTTACGAATCCTTTTTTTTTCCTTTTATAACATCTTTATAATATGTTGTATTATGTAAATACCCTGTTTTGATGAATCATATTGTTTTCGTATATATGTTCCGTTAATCGTTTTTTATTATACTTTTTAAATAATCGTGAGCGAGTACTGATTGCGTGTCACACTCTAATTATATAAAGTTGTCATTCCAGCAAGTTACGGATAGACAATCAAATTATTATATTTAGATATTTGAGGTTACATTTCTGTAAGTATGAGTTTTCATTATTTTCATAAAATTCAATTAAGTAATAGACAATGATCAGTGTAGATTTATACAACTCAATACTTAGAGCATCATTAATATATAATTTGTCTTTTTTTTAGTTTTCAAATATTTCTTCTACTGCATACATGAGTACACGCATGAATTTTTTAAGTGGTTTTTATTTAAATTATTTAAAATTTTGGCCGCGGCCTGTCGACTAATGCTTATATTTTGTTAATTATTGTAAATAATGTTCAGTTTATTACTTTTATATAAGATCAGAGATTCTATCTAAGTTATCGCCCCAAAAAAATTGCGATCTAGCATATACATTTCGTTATAAATGATTAATAAAAACCCTAATTTTCGTAAAAAAAAAAAATGTCAAAATATGCATTTGCAGTGAATGTGCCTTACGAAAGAAACCATATTCGGTCAATATCCAGTCGTATTATAACTTGTAAATTACATCCCTAAAAAATCCCTAACAAGATCGCGTTTTCACAAAATGTATCAAGCGATTTGTTAAGCTAGCAAATCTTGCATTCTTATAGAAAGGGTCATGCACATTGCTCTTCGTAATTGGAATGCCGGTTGCTAATGTTAGCAAATCTTGCATTCTTATAGAAAGGGTCATGCACATTGCTCTTCGTAATTGGAATGCCGGTTGCTAATGTTAGCGCATTTCTATGATTTGGTTTGCTAGCTTCAGACAATTTAAATGCACGAAAACATGGAATATTCAAATATTGAGGTGGATAAATTTCGACACCAGCGCTCGAGAGGCAGCGAGAAAGCGCAACATACGTCGAAATTATTCAACTTGCCCGGTACAACAGCCTCTTAAACTGATTGCCCATTATCAATAATAATAATAAAAGGACGTTGCTCAAGGCTGTATCTGGAATGTACATCTAAATTATGTAGAAATCATCAAAAGGGATAAATTTTTAAAATGAACTCAAATAGTATACTATTTACAAATGGTTATTTTTTACAAATGTGCAATCTTTACCTTTACCAAGCCAGGGAAAGTAGATACAGGTAGCTTTTTATATATTTTTTCGTATTCGTGAGGTTATTGATTTGTCAACATACGCCGATTTATATTAAAAAATTTTGACAGTGCTAATTTTTTTTATAGTTTTGGTCATTTTATTGTTTTCTGACCCTCAGGTACTATGTATTTACATAGGTAATATTTTACAAATGTATATATTTACCTACTTAATTTTTTTAATAAAATGTCCTTAAATTGTCATATTATATAAACGAAAATTGAATTAAAACACAAAATTAGAAAGTGTAAATAATTTATGAAAATATTGAACTCACTGTTAATATGTTTTCACGCCTAATAGGTTTTTATATGCTGGTCCTTTGAAAAACATATTAAGAGAGTTTCATTATTTATCAACGACGTGCAGACAATTGTATATCAATTGTCTGCACGTCGAAATTGAGCATCGACAATAAATATATTATTTTCTCTTTCTAACATATCTTTTCACCCTTGCAATTATCACAGCCAGGCGCAGTGAGTACAAGAAGCATGACTTTTATATATACATATATTTGGAAGAAAAAAATTTAATCAAATATTTATCTGGCAGAATATAATGAAATATTAAAATCTGAATAATTTGTTAATTATTATGATATGAACATAACAAAATATATCTCCTATTTCAGTTTCTTTTCAAAATACGTATATGCTTAGGAAAAAGTCATGCTTCTTGTTCTCACTGCACACCCCTGATCACAGCATATATGACAAAATCTTATGTCGGTTGTTATTACATTCAGATTACTTGTCACACTCGTCTTGAAAGAGCATCATCAAATTAAGGAAAATGCAAAATTTCAGTTGTAAAATGAATGTCCAGCCTTAAAGATGGAAGCATTTACATTACAATTTTGTTTATAGATGATTTTATCGATCAAATGTTTTGACACAATATTGTTTTATGTTTTCCTACACTATTGGCTGAAATACCCGCAGATCTGGTTGGATTACAATTTTGTTTATAAATGATTTTATCTATCAAATGTTTTTGATACAATTTTGTTTTATGTTTTCCTCACTATAGGCTGAAATACCCGCAGATCTGGTTGGCGGAGGAGACGTCCCACGTAAAAGAAAGCCTCGCAAGGAGTAATTCATTTTCCTTCATGAAATCCATCGCTAGTCTTTCCGCATTCACTGTCATACCATTTTCCACCAAAAAGAAATGCGGAATATACATGTATTATTTTTTCACTTCATTGTTCTAGAACATCGTATTTTATTGTCCAGTTATTTAATATATTCTCAATTGATTGTTTCAATTTACTCTTATTGGAGTATGTTACATTTATTTGTTTAATAGTTTATCATTTTCTTTTCCTTTCAAGTTTTTATTATACTGACATTTCAGTTTAAGTAAAATTAAGTTAAATCATTTCAAAAGTGAATTATGCTTTGCTCTCACAAGTGCAGTTTGTAAAAGAAAAGTATGTATATTGTTAGATGTAGATAATACTAGTTGAATTTGAATACATATTTAGGAAATTGTTTTGTTTTAACATCTACCTTTAATATTGAAAAATAATCAGTATTTTGGCGACTCCATAATAAGTAAGAAAATTCTTTTGCTTAATCTGATGTTATCACTCATGGATTTTTTTTAAATTTGGCAGCTCCGATATTATTTGAAAAAAATAATGCTAATTTTTTGCTTGCTGATCTTTTTTCTATAAAAATTGATTAATACTCTTTTTAAATGGCTTTTCATAGTTTTCCATTGCCTATTTGCAATTTGTAGAGTATTTCATTTTAAATAATTCTCAAAACTATCTATGTTTTACTTTGGCGTCCATTATTTGTTTGTTTGTTCTACCCATTTAGGTTTATCATGCTACCTATGTGATCATTTTAACATTTGCAATATACAAGACAGTTAAAGCCCCAGATCACTGCGCGCGCGGTATGAGGGTGTATTTTTCGTAATTATTTTCAAGCAAACGATACATGGAATTTTTTTTATTTATTACTCATATATATTTACATATTGAAGACTGCATACAATTTTTTTTACTCAAATCTAAAGTATAGTTTTCGGTGTACGCTGCTTCCAAGAGGACACTCTGACGAATTTGGGGCTAGGTGGTTGACAGCTATTAAGCCATAGGGTACAACCGAAAAATGAAATAAAAATATATTTAGAAACTAGACATAGGTTTATAGCATCACGTAGGGGAATTTCGAGATCTAAAAAAAAAATGGCGGACTAGCGAATTTTATTTTTGATTTTTTATAGAAAATTTTCATCATTCATTAAAAAAAAAAATAGAAGAGGGCCCTTTATAAAAAAATCCCTAAGTGGTGCCATAGAGACTGCATTTTCAAACAGTTTACGACTTAGCGCACGCAAAGGATGTATAGTTTTTCTGATATGCTGTCAACAAGGTTGAAAAATGTACTTTTGAGAAAAACGCATTCAAAGTTTTGCTGAAGGATAATTGAACATACAATTTTAAACCGCTGTATCTCCGTCAATTTTACAAATTTCTTTATAATATTTGGTGAGAGCATTCTAAATAAATCCATTTTTCAGAAAATGAAAGGAATAAAATTCCAAAAAATATTTTTTCACAGTGGTCTGGGGCCTTAAGGAACACAAAAAGATGTTCACTGAAGTTCTAAAAATATCTAGGTTTATTGATTTATTTTATTTTTGGTACTATTAGTAAATAGTGTCATGTGTTGATTTTGTTTCTTTATTAATTTATAACAAAATGTACTTGTACAGTGGGATGATGTATGAAGACGTTCTTTCCTTTGAAATTATCCTGTTCGAAGGCTACCTTGACATCAATGTTAAACATCTAAGATAATAATAAATATTTTCCAAAAAGTTCAGAAAAATCATCTATCTATCTGTCCTGAATCGAAAACTAAAGCAATGATGCATTTATCAAATGTCAGTTATAAAAAAATCTGCCACATCAAAATGTTTTAATTGAAAACTACATTTTGAATTATAATGACATAGGTTAAAAAATTATAAATTAATACTTATGATAATATATTCAAATTAATTTATAAGTTATTATTGACTGATTAAATGGTACATGTCACTTTTTTGTACATCAGATAAACTGTGTTCATAAAAGAAGGTTCCATTACTTTTTACTGAATTAGCATGAAATTCTTGATAATTTGTACATATTGTCATTTGAAATAGAAAACTTTTTGCATTTTTTTTTTTACAAAAGTTTGAATTTTAGTAAACAAAGTGTGTGAAATTAAAGTAATCTTTTAAAAGTTATATTGAGTTTTATTTATTCAGTACTTTTTTCTACCGGGAGTCCATTCCCGAACCCTTCACTACAGCATTATTTCTTCATGGGAGAAATTATTGGAAATTTTACAGTTTTATCTGAGAAATTGTTGGGGATATTTCAATGGTGAAGATTTATAGTATTTTATTTGAGAAGTCAAATTGTTAGTCCCACTAAAGCTGAAGCTTTTGCTAGGGCAGCGTTCATAAATCTCGTGGCCTGATCAAGGGGGGAGTGCTATGGCGGGGGGGTCAGAGACGAGCTCGTAATTCTTTATTTTATTTGGCACGGTTGAAACTATACAGAATATGCGACAGTCGCCCATATTCCGAAAATAGCAATATTAGGATCTAAGATCTTTATCCTAAAACTTAATAGACGAAAATAAAAATAAACAAGATGTAGGTGTGCATCGCTGGTGTGGTCGTAGGGAGAAAGAAGTACATAATGGTTATCGGTCAAACGTCAAATATAAAAACAGTCCAACAACATTTCTCTTTTCTATGATCCAACATGATAATGACAATTTTGCCATAATTTTACATCAGGACGCTGTGGGAGAAGAAATTAATAAGTGCGTATGAAATAATCTTTTTTCTGTAAGCTTTAAATACAGCATTAGTACTTTTTTCATGTAATTTTAGTCGAAACGTGAGGTTATGTTTGCGGCAGAGCGAAGTTGTCAGATCAGACCGCCCGGATAGGAAGGCAGCGGAGAAATCGGAAAGCACATATAAACTATAATAATTACGACGAACACTGACGTATACCTACGTCCCGTTTATTTATTTTTGTCTGTTAAGTGTCGGGGTAAAGATCTTAGATTGCAATATTGCTATTTTCAGAATACGGGCGAGTATATGAATATTTATTTTCAAATTTTGATTAATAATTTTGTATTTTAGGTGCGCTATATATTCACCCTACCATGCGTACTGTAAAGATATTTTCCTAGTATGGTGGTAAATTAAAAAGATGTGGTGGCGGTGCAAAACTAGCTCAGTGGGCAGCAATGTCCAAATCTCCAGGGTGTGGTTAGGGTTCATGAGCGTGTGTATTTAGGGTTGTCGGGTAGCAAATAAAAGAAGGTATTGTCGGCATAACAGTATATTGAGACAGAATCAAGCATATACAAGCAAAGACATAGGTATAATTCCTAAAAATATAGCGTGACAAGGATTTATGAATGAAAACACAACACAACACAGGAACATATATAAATACCCAAAGTATATAGTCTCAGGAACACAAAAGTACAAGCACTAGTGTATATCCTCAAATATAATGTGCCAAAAATTATGTAACCATAGTAAAGACAAATATAAAAATCACTATGGTAGTAGGGTGTCAGGAATTATCCGAACACAGGTAAGTAAATATGAGATACTCTTCAAGAGATTTGAGGCCAAAATTTATGAGAAACACAAATACAGACTCAGGTATGAGTCATTAAATTATGGTTTGACAAAAATTATGTAAACAGATTAAATACAATTATAAAAATCTTCAAGATAAATATTATGTCAAAAAATTATTGGAACCTAAGTAAGCAAATACGTGTAGAGTGATTGTGCTAGTAGTCGACCATTTTACTAAAAAGTCAACTTTGGAAAATCATTTAAGTTCATTTTGGAAAGGTAGTTTAGAAAAACATGAGTTTATTTTTATTATATTTATTGCTTTTTAAAATTAGCCTAACCATAATAATTAAAATAATATTTTAATGAAAAATGGCTGTTTTGCTTGTAGTTGGCCACCTATGTGTCAGAAGTCAGCCATCTATGCCAAATCACACAGGTCCGCTTTGTAAATTCCCTGTTATAGTCTTAAATTAAAATATTATAGTCTTATAATATAAAAAACGCTCTTCTGCTTGCCAAACCCATCTTTATCTTCGAAAGGTGAATTGAAAAAAAAACTTTGAATAAATTTAATTTGTGTTATCTTATTGGAAATTGAATCCTGGAAAACTCACTGTAATTATAGTGTAACGCCGGCCGCACACTGGATGCCTTTTCGTACGAAATTGAGTAGTACGAATATGCAAGTACATTCCTGACCTTCGAAGTAGTATTGAACACTTAGAGTATATACAAGCGATGCGCGATTATGAGTTATTTTCATAATCGAATTACGAGATATCGATTATTTTTGCGCCCAAAAAAAATATGACGGTATACTTAAAAAATGATGTATACTTTATACTATGTCTGCAAAGGTAATAACTTATAATATTCGTAAGTCTTTAAAAAAATAAATTTTTCAAAGGTTGTATGAAAACCGGGGTATGTTGTTTCATTAATTAATATAAACCGGAGCATTCCTAGAGAGAAGATTGAGTATTTTTTGTTTCTATAAATATCAATAATCAAATCGGAATATTGGAATGCTTCTAGTAGACCATAAATAAAAAAAATACGAATGTACTATGTCTGCAACGTTAATAAACTACAATATTTATAGCACGCTTATGGATATTTAGTTTGAAACAACTGTTTCTGTGAGATTTTGCGTAACCTTGAGGTCAAACTCAGTTTAACCCAGGATTTACACTTATTTTGTTCAAACTTGAAACATCCAGGCCTTAGGGAGGCTTCGGTTTAAAATAATTTATGCAAACAACATACCCCAGTTTTTGTACAACCTTTGAAAAATATTTTTCTAATCACTTTTCAAAAGTCTATAATTTTGCACATGGCAACACGTCATTTAAACGTCATTTTAAATGTTTGACAGTAATTTTTAAATTGTTTGTTGATAATGATACAAAGTAAGTATTCATGAATTTAACGATATTCAACAGTTTATGCTGTTAATTAAATGGTAATAAACACTGATAACAATGTTTTTTCAGAGAAAGCAAGCAAATTTTTCGACAGATGACGTTCATATCGTCAGATCTTACTTCTGCACTACGCAACGAATATAATGTATACTGTCTGACAGATTTTCGAAATAGGTTCGAGATTATGAAGAAATGCGCCAGGAAGGTTAGATTATTGATAAAATTACGTGTTTTCCTACATATTTAGTCTTTGCGATTACAAAATGTTTTTTAATTTGATCTATATTGTTTTTCTTCTAGTTTCTCTGTTTATAACCTTTTCTTTGTTTGCAGGTAATAAAAGCCAAAACGACTCCAAGTGATATGCAGAGAAAAAATTATAGCAGTTCAGTTAGAGATTTTCGAAACACTACTGAAGAATCGGCAGGAAATTCACGAAGTTGTTTTGGAAAGGCATAAAGCCAAAAGAGATATGGCTTCATTTAATTATAATTGAAAGTTGTATTTTTTTTATTAAAATTTTCATTTTCCTGTTAATAGTTATATAAAATACAATAAAAGAGTTTGATACACCGAATATATTGTTTTATTATTTTAATTCCGCAGACGCCCTCTGTTTTTGCTACCTTCGACAAACAATTTTCCTTACCTTTCCTTGCTCCTCAGTTCCACATGGCCAAACCATGCGAAAACATTGGTAAATAACATTGAAGTTCGTTGTCCAGTGGCCATGTCACTGGCTACAAGGCTTGGTAGTAAGCTTCCAATACGAACGGACATGCTCGCACTGCCCCTCGTGATGGAAATTTATTAACAAGGCACCCTGAAGATGCCTGTTGCGATTCAAGCGAATCGTCGGTTGACGAATGATCCTTCTGAGGACCAGACTTTGACGCGGGTTACTCGCAAAGAAATTAATACTAATATATAATATTTTCTCTATACTCTCACATTTTGTGGCCGTAAGTCAGTACAGAATAAATTCCATATGCCGGAAGTATGCAAAGTAATTGTGTGTGCAAAAAACATGAAAAAATGACAATTTTTTCTATAAAAAAATAGTGACGTTAAAGTATGCCTAGTAATTTAAAAAAAAATTGTAAGTCTATTCTTCGCAGTTACTTTTTTTTCAATTATCACAGAATAAACTAAACATCACATATGAGCTATATTATACAAGGTGTGTCAGACCTAGTTCACAATATTTCAGTGGTAGATTCCTGCCTATGTTATGAATCGAAAATATTCAGGCAACCCATGACCTAATATCAGTAGTTACGGAGATAATTAACTTCAAACTTTGCATTTTTATACTCATCTTTTGCAAAAAGCTGGGCCGTCATTAAAATAACTTAAAACAAAAATTAAAACTTTCGCTTTAAATTATAAAGATTGCTTCTTCTTCAAATGTAGCAAATTTATTTTGTGGTAACATAATTATAATTAATATAAATTAACTTTGTTTAAACCACTTATTTATTTTTTTCAATAAATAAGTGGTTTAAACAAAGTTATTTTATATTAATTATAAAGATTGCTATGCTTTAACACAAGCCAAATGATTAAAACTTCTTTAAAGATTTTTTTTCAGAAATTAAAGTTTTTTCATTTTATTTGGCCTATATTAAAGCGATTGAAATTTAAATTTTTGGTATACATATGTTACTTGAATGATGGTCCAACTTTTTTGCAGAATATTAGTCAGAAATATTGAATAGAAAAATACAACTTTGAAGTCGATTATCTCCGTTACTACCTATTGATATTAGGTCATGGTTGCTTGAGCGTTTTTGACTCAACGTAACCTATGAAATATTGTGAACTAGGTATGTTACATTCGGTATATGCAGCGATATAAGTTGATGCCTATTAGTTATCGTGATTTGAATATGAATATTTTTGTAATAATTTTTATTATTTTTATGATTCTTCCGATATTTTCATTAATTTTATGACAATCGGGGTTATAATATTATTCAAAATGATATAAATAATGTACATTGGATGATATTAAAAGTAATTATTTTTATTGTCCTCAAAAAATAAGAACAGAGCTAGGTACCTATGCCAAATTCAATAAACATATGTCTTATTTATTTAATACACCAAGTATTTCACAGCGTCATGTTAATTCGTTATTCAAAGCCAAATAATTTAAATTTAACATACCTATTTTTTCAAAATTGCTATTCTTAAAAAAATATATGTCTATTATTTTTAAATCCCTCTAAAAATCGAAAATTCAACGTCTAACAAACAATAATATTATCGCTGACCGCGGCGAACATCGGACCGAGTGATCATTCGAATGATTTCACTCGGCGTTGACATTAGTTACTAATTTTATTCGAATAGAATTAGTAACTGAGTAAATAATCGAATCAATAATCGACGCCAACGGCGAGTGAATCATTCGAATAATCATTCGGTCATTAGTTACTATGATAGGGCGGTTTTATTAATTCGTCTCCGTCTATCAATAAGATGCCTTGTCAAGGAAGGTGGAGCGGGAATTTCTAACACTCCGGCGGGTTTATATTGTATACATTTATTACCAGAGGAAAACAGTTAAACCTTAAGTTCTAAAGCACTATTACTATTTTTATAACTAATCCTAACCTAAACGCCAGCAGTTCGACCGTCACATAAGTCCGTCCTGTCCTTTCACATTCTGTTCAAACAAAAAAATCACAACACACTAAAACACGTGTCCACTATCAGAGGCCCTCGTGGCCGCCATCTGGATGTCGCGGGTGGCTCGCCGCGTGGTCCAGACCTGGCGCGTCCGGCGGCGGGATCCACGATCGGCTGGAGGCATCTGGCCGGAGTCTCGGTAACCCGCGGGAAGCGCACATGGTCCAGGCCGCGGAAGCACGTCGGTCCCCTCCGGTCACTGCTGGGGCCGAGCTGCAGAAAAGCGTCAGGCCTTCCTCGGGAGCCCGCCGTGGTGAAGCGGCCATCGCCTGGATGGTCCGAGGCGCTGCAAGCCGCCTTCTCTTCAAGCGACGCTGATGGCGCCCACCCGCGTTGGCGTCGGTGGCGGAAAACATGTGGCAGCGGCTAGAGCGCAGGGGCTGCCGCGGGCAGGAGCCCGCGCAGCGCAGGCTGCTTCGTCGACCGCGGTCGGAACTGGACAAGGGGGCGTTCTTGGCCCGCCGGCTTCGACTCTCTGTGTATGCGGGGGAGGGGGGTAGCCTCCCCCACCCGCGATGGCACCCTATCAACCCCTGGCGGTGCGGGGTGGCAACCCGTGGTGCCGCGCGAAATTTAAAATTACCTAAACCTATTTTAAAATAAAACTTATATTATAATTTAAAAAGAACGCGATGCGGAACGTCACATGCAGGTCGCGGACGCATCAACTAATTCTATTCGAATAGAATTAGTAACTGAGTAAATAATCGAATTAATAATCGACGTCAACGGTGAGTGAATTATTCGAATAATCATTCGGTCTGAAGTTAGCCGCGAGCTGCGGCAAAAGACAAAAGACATACGTTCACCAACATTCACTCACATTGTAAGGAGATTAGACAAAGAAAGACAATAAAAACTCTTTCCTTGTCTATGTTAAGAAGTTTTCGTTTGTCAAATACGTTACGACATTCTGTTATCATCTGTCTTCTTCTTATATATGAAGCCAATGGTATATCAAAAGAGAGAGAAATATATACTTAAGAATCTTTTTTATTCATACCTAATTTTCATTCGAATGATTCTACTAACCATCATGAGTGATCACTCGTGTTGAAATTATTCGGGATGGTTAGTAGAATCACTCGTTGTTGAATGCTTTGCGGAGTGGGTGGGCGTGATCGGTATAGTCCGTCCAACTTATCTGGAGAATAAAGGAGGGCGTCCCAATCGTTGTGGTACTGCCCATAGTGTAAAAATTATCTAATTTGTAGGGAATTTTATGCAAATTCGTTTTTTCTTAAACAAGTTATTAAGCAGTATACGACACGATAAAAAACAAAAAATGTAAACTAACGTACAAATAAATTTATCAAAATATACATTCGTAAAATACACAACGTCACAAAATGGCGTTTTTTCAAAATCAAAGAAAAATACCATTTTCAGGAAAAATAAAAAACAAACAATAATAATTCTTTTAGGCTGGCGCCACATTACGCAGATCTTCCGCCGCGTTGCGCCAAATCGGCAAAGCAAATAGATCGACCGATCATCCGCGTAGTGTGTTTAATAAGCGCATATTGTATGGAAAGAAATGTAGCGATGTTCCACGACAGAAGAGACGCGGCGGAAGATCCGCGCAGTGTGGCGCCGGTTTTATTCGGTGTCTCATACCTAATGATCATGACCACCATGTTTAACTCAGTAACACCTAAGGATATCAATCGGTTTAGGGCCGTTGTATCAACTTGGTTTATAGTAAGTAATCTTTCGTTCAAAGCATAGATATTTTGCATTTTCCACCGATCAAACAACTCGCTCTCGTAAAGATCTATGCTTTAAATGAATTGCTATAAAGTAAGTTGATGCAACCAGTCTTTAATGTGCATAAATAAAAAAGTTTATTTTTGAAAAAAGATGTTTATACAAATGAACTCGTTAATGAATTTTGTAATAAAAAGTATAAATAATAAAAATTCTATGTAAAAAATTATCGAATAAAATATGTTCTAAAACTTTTCTCATCTTACGGCTTCTAATTCAATTTTTCCACTTATCCTTGTTCTTTTTTTCCGGGTGTAGATATTTTAATGCCCATTTCCACGGCCACTTTACCTTCTTTAACTATTTTGTAAATTGTCGATTCAGAAATACCTGAAGAAATTGTATAATAGTAAATAAAAAACTAAGTATGGGAAAATCATTATAATTGCATGGCAGCATTAACCTGAAGTGGCGGCAATAAGTCTATGAAAAAAATCAAACGGTATAATTGGGGCTTTTAGACGTTGTTCCTCTTCAAAAAACGTGTGCATTTTCAAGATTATTTCCCGAACACCGCTTTTAATGGTTTTTGGCATGGTGACAATCTAAAATTTTCTTAAAAAAACTATCGAAACGGTCGTGAACCTCTCTGTAAACAAAGTCTGTCAAAGGTCTGTCAGCTGTAGATAATCCAATATGGCGTCGTTAGTTCCAAATTTGGCCATTCTTCAGATAAGTTAGACGGACTATACCCGTCGAGCCGTCTATGATGTCTATGGCATCTACAAGTCGACAGCGAGAGATGAGAGAGAAATAAACGGAGACGTTTTGTCTTGCTCTCGCTCGTTGCTTTGCATTGCGTTAATCTCGAATCGTCCACCGACCACGACGTCCGCTGTCCACCGTCTACGAATTCAACTAGTCCATGCGATAAACGTAAACGGTCGACGCGTCGATGCAACGTCAACGGTTGATTTCAACTAGTCCGTCCATTCAACGCCCATCCCTAGTGTTGATGTACATATCCGTAAACACCAATACGACGAAATAATGTGCGTCGTACGCACGGCTTCACACATACTAATTAGATTGTCTTTCTTAAATTGAAAGAGGTCTCTCCACTTAGCATGTTAGACTCAGCGACGGGCATGGATGACATAAAAATCAGTGGTGTAGTTTTTTTAATGTGTTTCATAAGTGTTATACTATCTTGAGGCAATAAAAACTACATACATTTTTTTAAATTTTGTAACTGTTGCACTTATTGTTTTATTATCATTGTTTACTTAATTTAACATTTTGAAATTTTCAAAATGGCGAGTTATGTGCTGACCCGCAAGTGTCCTTCTCCGTGACGCGCGCAGTTGATTGAGATAATCACGTCGCCAAGGCTTGAGTGAAATGAAAAATGTAATTCTTTTTCTGTTAACCGATGTTATGTCAATAATACAGCGTATCGAAAAAAATTTTTTTTGCGCTAATGAAATCAGTGAGTAAATATTTTTCATTATTTCCAAAAAAAATCGAAATTATAATTTCATAATAAGCAAACGGCACACTTTGAGAACTATATCGCAGGTAATTTTGTTAGTAAGGTATGTGCAAAATTTAAACAATCGGCCGAATTTTTTAAATATCTCCACCAGTCTGAATAAGGGAGATTCTGAATAAGAGGGAGAAAAATAATGAATTCCTTAATAATTCACCTACCACGCTAGCTAATATATTATAGTAATCTACCTGAATAATGAAATATGATACTTAAAAGAAGTGATCGAGTTTTATTACCTTTTTTTAACAATTCACAAAAAGTTTACGTAAAAGGCACCTATCCCGCACGTTTTAGTTATACTCATTCCACGACGACAGTCGAGCGAATAAGTATAACTAAAACTCTTCCCGCACAGATGCCTTAATTTATCTAATGATTTTCGAAATATTTATCAAGTCAATCAACACAATACAATTATAGTTCAAGATCAAAATAGACGTAGCAAAAGAGCGCACATGATTGAAACCTTAAATAAACCTAGATAAAGTAAAACAGCCGTGCAACACCACTACAGATACCTAGGAATTAAATATTTCAATAATCTACCAGCGAATATTAGAAATATACAACACTAGCTGTGCTCGCGCGGCTTCGCACGCGTAGATTTTTAGTACGCTGTTTGGATCGTCATAGAACTTTCGCGAACCTTCTAGAACATTCGCCTTCCAGAACTTTCAAGTAATTTGTCGAATGTACAGGAACCTTCTAGACACACCGACACAGTCCGCCACTCAGTTTAGAACCTTATAGAACTTTCGGGAATTTTCTAGAACCTTCTCCTTCCAGAACTTTCTAGAGCAGGTTTTTCCGGAACTTTCTAGACTCACCGACACAGTCGGCGCGCCTATTTTGGAATAATCTAAAGCATTTGTGGCCTTCCCATAACAAAAAAATGTGCTAGAAAGCACATTTTCGTCACCCACTCCCACCCATGCACAGCCACCCCTCCCAAACTCGCATATTTTCGTGACACCAAGGGCTATCCACCACCATAACCACCGGTGGGTGGTTGTGGCTGGTTGTGGAGAAAACTTGGCGGGTAGGGAAACACGGGTTTCTTTTTATATATATTGATTGTAATAATTATGTAAACTTTAATATTAAAAATAAAATAAAATATTTATGGATAAAAATGTTGTCACGTGTCGTGGCTGCGAGAGGAATCAATGAAAAGCTAAAATCTAATAACGGATTTATTAATTAATGGTTAACTAATTATTTAATGTACACAGTTGCCTAGGCTATTAAATTTAATGATATTCTTTAAATTAAACTGTTTCGTAATTTATCACTCGTAAATAGACACTTATTATCGCTTTAACAGTTTGATTAATTAACATTAATAATATAATTCGACAGCGAATAATTTCCAGATTATTCGCTGCCGAATTACCGCTCGCTTGGCTATCCTGGCCTCCGCAGCCCGTGGCTGTCTTCACGTTGGTTTTACTGTCTTTACTGTCTTATTTATATCTGGCCAATGCTGGAATCGAAACTTCTAGGCGTTCTCAGTGTTTAGGAGACGCTTCTCGTGGCTTCTAGATTATTGTAGAATGTTTCAGATGATTCCCGAAAGCCGTAGAACATTTTAGACCGTTCTCGATTTTTGATAGTGTTGTGACCATTTCAAACAACTTGACATGAGTGCGAGATTCTTTTTAGCCTCGTTACAATATGATTTCACTCATAATGTACGTAGATTTATAAGGTGGATTTATTTTATATAATAACGAAGACCCATTTTTTATTAAATGTACTAAAATGCAAAATGGTGTCAGACTAATGCCAAGGCAGTGGGGGATGAGGTGGGGGTAAATGCCATTTGAAGGTAGAGAATAGAAAAGGTCGTCCCTGGTGCAAATGTTAATGGAGGGTACAGCGATATGGATCGGTACATAGCTACAAAAACATTATTTTATTATAGTTTGATTTTACACGCAATGCTAATAATGATCGAAAATACTACGTCGTAAGTTTGGTTTTCTTTTTCAGTGTAAATTATATGAGAGATTATTTTTAAATATTAAAATATTCAAATAACAATTTCAAATACATTTAAAATTAAAAGTTTTCACACAACATTTCCAACAAAAACATAAAAACCGTTCTCTCCTCATTAATGAGTGACCCATTTTTAACCCTACTATACTAAAATCATATTTTATCCCCATTTCTAACATGTTCATTCTTTACTCTGTCATAAATGGATTTTTTCGTGTATCCAGAATCGCTCAAACCATAGATAATCACAAGGTCAGAGTTATAGCGATGTATATTATATAGAGATTACTATATATAATATAGATCAGCGTCACGTAAAAAAGGGACAGATTTCAAGACGATTTGGTTGATATGTAAAAGTTATAGTTTAAAGCAATTGTAATTTCATTTTTTTAATAATCTCACCCTATCTTGTGTTAGTAATTAGTGTAAGCCATCAGAAATTTTATATGGTAATAATATTAAATAATTATGAATAAAACACTAAAACGTTGTTTTTATCAATTTTTTTTATTTTTGAGTGCAACACAACATGTTTCGGAAACTTACGTTTCCTTTTTCAGATGAGTTGAGCTGAGGTATGCGGGAGTGGATGTCTGGTGTATGGGTCATGAATTCAGTAGAAGTGGAGAGGGTGTGTATGTGGTGGGAGAGCGGGAACATTGTGAGAAGCGGAGATGTGAAGGGTTGTATTTGATTATTGATGATGTTATTTGTTGTGTTTAGGTTTTATGAATTTCAAGTGTTTCTAAATAATTTTGTTTTAGGCCTTTTGTTTGTTTATGTAGCACGTGTATTTTTGTATTGATGAATGTGTGGTTATATTCTATAACATGGTTAGCATATTCCGAAAAGTTATGATTAGTCAGGCACCTTTTATATTATTTAAATACAGTTTCTATTTGCCTGTCATATCGACCTATATATGTCATATCGCAATCCCTAAATTCTAGTTTATAAACCCCACTGCAGCATAATTTATCGAGATTTTTCGACATATTATTATTTAATTGTTTTTCAATTGAATTGTCAGTGAAGAAGGCTGGTTTTATATTACCTACTTGTTTTTTTTTGTCATATCATGTGATACTGTGTATCTTAAGATACTCTATTCATAATTATTAAAATGGAGTTCCGCAAAGTATACAAAGCCAAAATATCCAATTACTTATAATATTAAATATCTATTTTTTGCGAAATACAAAACATGGTCGAAGGTGCGCCAAACCTTTTTTTAGAATCAAACATTTTTTGGAACAGACTTAATTTTTGAGAAATCATGTCCATTGTATATCAGTTACAAATGGAAATTTAAGATCAAAAAGTTTTTAATCCATCCAAAGAAGTTGAAGGGTCCAAATTCTTAGTATGACCAAGGACCTCATCATAACATGAAATGTTGAGAATAATAAAAAAAGGCAAAAGCTTCAAAGTACACGTACTCCGTACAGGATAATATATTGTATCAATTAGGTACGTGCTCTTGTTGGAAGTCGCAATAGCCATCAATATCGAATGCCTATTATTTTTTTATAAATCAACAAATCGAATTCTACCTCCCCTAACTAAAACCATTAAAAGAAAATTGTTTGGTTTTCTAAGCCCAATAGAGTATTTTGTACCGAAATCGCAAAATAATTACGTTTAAGCGCTGTTCGCCATTTTATCACGATTACGTTTGTAATTTGAAACGTGTTTATAGGAATACAAATTTTAACCAAAAATTTTCTCGGTAAATCACACGAGAATTAGCAGAAACTGTTCACAGAAAGTGACTGTTTATATTTAATTTTATGTTATGATAAAAAAAGAGATATTATGTATGTATAATTAATGTAGGATTATAATTTTGAATACAATTTTATATAGTGTAACGAGATGCTAGAATCCGGATTAAAATGGACACTATCAAAGTCTATCGAAACCTCTGGAACACTCTGGAAACATCTACAAAGGTATGGTATAGTCTGGAGGCGACGGGAATACTAATAATAAGCTTTAATGAGCACTGGAAATATACAGAATAATCTAGGAGATTCGAAAAACCAACGTGTTTCGTATAAAAAGGCGGAACTAGTGCCACGGCGCTTCATGATTGTTTTGACCGCGCTTCAGTGTTACCAACGCGCAGATTAATCGAAGCGAAATACCTAGTATCGTACGATAATTGAACGGTTTTTCTAGCAAGCGACACTAAAATAGTAATTAAGTGTTTGATTAATTGCGAATAGTGTTAATTAAAGTAAAGTGTTTAAATAAAATTCGTCTCCAGTGACTTTGTGAATTAATAAATCGTTAATTAATTTCTAGTGTTTTCATTTGCCTCTTATAGTCACGTCCCGTGATAATAGTAAGAAGCTGTGATTTACAACTGTGTTCCATTATTTCATTAATCTTAAAATAGTGCACACGTTCTAATAAATAAATCCAACAACCTATCCATTTAAGAAAGACAATAAATTAGTATGTGTAAGCCATGCGTATGACGCACATTGTTTCGTTCTGTTGGTGTTTACGGGTATAACACCAACACAACGAAACAATGTGCCTCATACACACGACTTAAACATACTAATTCAATTGCCTTTCTTAAATGGAAAGACCTATAGCCGATTTCAAATTGCCTTAGAAGTACTTTCTAGAAGACACTTGAGAGTTATGACGTAGACACAAAATGAGCGCTACACTATTCAGCAATGATTACTCATTCCGAAAGCTTTGTATGAAAGTAATATGATCATTTCTGGGAAGGAACTGTAAAATTTTTCCGTCATCATTTGGTATATGCTAGCGTTTAATAGCGAGTAAAGAAAATCTGTGTTTACGACACACGCACACCGTTATCTTGAAAAAAAAGTCGAGTATGTTGAGTGGCGCAGTCCAAATAATGTATGCAGAAAAATATAAAAATTTGAACCAATGCACAGCTTTATTACAAAAACAACACCCTGTTTTAACAATTTTTAAAAATTCTCAACTTAACTAAAGTTAACACAACACACATTTTCTAAACTAAATTTTAAATTTATGTAGACATTTTTTCTTACTTACTTTTTTCCTCCGGCATTGCAATAAAGATCTTCATTTTCATAATTTTACTATATATATTTTTAATTTGATATTTTCTAAATTTGCTATGTATATATATTTTTTCTTTATCTTTTTTTAATTTGCTTAAAACTTTTAACTTTGTACTTAAATTTTTTTTTGTTTTTTGTACTTAGTAATCGTTTTCGTTTTTATAAAGTGAATAAAATTAAGTAACAGTTAAACATTCAATTGTAAAAACGAACCTACAGACAGACGTCTTTTTAGACGTTTTTGGGACTGTTACAAAATGTAAAGAAAATAAATAGGAAAAAAAAAATTTTTTTTTTTTTTTAAAATTGCACAAATTAGGACTTCATCCCTAATTGCTGCACAGCATTTTTATTTCCACGATCCAATTGCAATTTGAGTGTGGAAATGATAGCATTTTCGCTTTCCAAGTGCAAAACTCTTTTACGCGTTTCTAATAACAGTAAAATCAATGTTTTTATATTATTTTTGAGAGCCCCCATGGCATTCCGCGGGAAAATTTGATTATAGAAAGATACGTGAAAAACACTTGTACTGGTCACGTGGTGCCAAGAACGGAAAACGCGGCGTATTATATTTTCATATTCCACTGCAGAGACGCGGACGTGACGGGACGCGCTGTTTTCGTTGCGGTTTGAATTGTAATGAAAACAGTGAAATCATTTTGCTGAGAAAATGGCATTACCAGAAAAATCTATTTCATGGAATGTTGTGAATTCGAAAAGGAATCAAATGAAAGTGAAATACAAAAAATTTTCACATTCACATTCACAAAAAAACATTTTTTTTTCAAAATATATGTTTACTTATTATTTTTTTATTTATTAATTGACGCACTAGTGGGCTATAACAGTGCAAAAAGTTACAGATTTTTATATACCTAACATAAAACACGTTTTAAAGTAAATAATTAAAAAACAATAATAGAAATAAAACATATTTAAGAGAAATGGACAATATAAAATGTAACAATATATAATGAACATATTATAAAATAAATGAACAAAATATATAAACAATGGTTAGTACACAAGCAAACAGTAATAATTAGAAACCTTTAACAAATTAATAATAGAGTAAAATAAAGATAACTAAACCAATATACAAGATAAGATAACATAAACCAAAAAAATAAATATTAAACATAAAATTAAAACATATTTAAAAGGGAAATGAACAATAATTGGGACCATTTATAAAAATAAATATATATAATTCACGGGGTAAAAAAATAAATAAAAAAATTGTCCATTTAACTGTAATTAATTCTATTGGTATATCAAGTCATCGGCTTTCTGAAAATCATGTCTCAATGTACTGATCGAATGCGCCTGGTGTTTACTTATGTAAGCGTTTGTACACTACACAAATTAAGTTATCAGTGATTTAATATTAATCATAGCTAAATATAAAACACAATAATTGAATGGCTTATTCACAATTGCCACCGTTGAACTTAATTAAAGATATCATAATAACATATTCATCATCATCATCACTGTTGGCTCTAAAACCCCTGGTGTATCTTGGCCTCCTTAATAGTCTTCCTCTAATCTCGCTCATGCACCAGCCCTCTCCATTTCTGGATCTCCAACATGAGAACGTGGTCGCTCCACCTTACTTTTGGCCTTGCTAAGCTCCTTCGCTTTATTGGTCTTGAATTCAGCAGGAACTTGATGTTTGTTGTTCCTTCATACACATGACCAACCACCGGAGTCTTCCCAATTTTATTAATTTTATAAATTCAAACAAAGTAAAGAGCTCATTATTGTCCATTGTCTAGAACCGGTCCAAAGATACGCCCCAAAATGTTCCTTTCAAAAACATCTTGTTCCTCTAAGTCAGTACCCATGTCTCGAATGAGCGTTTTGTACACTAATATTTAAAGTGTTTCTGCATTTTATCTGATTTTGAGGCGGAAACAACAGCGATTTGCGCTCACTATAGGCTTCTGGATATATTTTGTAGTGTTATTCTTGTTTGTTATCAGAGAGCCAATGTACGTGAATATTAGTATCGTTTTGAAAATTTGGCTTCCACACGAGATTATTGGGATTATCTGCTGAGTGCATCCAGCGGACATATATGTGATCTTCTGCTGATATACTATAAGACCCGTGTTTTTGGCAGTATTTTCAAAATTTATAAAAACATTACGTAAGGCATCAGGAGTTCTTACAATCATGTTGATACATAATAAATAATATATTATTAAATGATTATAAAGTGCAAGGTTTGATAAAAAATACAATTAATTTTTTTTTTTTTTTCAAAAAAAAAATCTTTATTTATCAATATTTATTTTATAATCTGTAAAATAGGCCCCATTTACAATATTATGTAATTTGCACAACGTTGTACATAAATAAAATGATAAATATTATACTACGATGTTATGATAAATATTACGGATATAATTAATTGGTCAATGTAATATCGGATTATAGGGGATGCAGGAATATTAAAGATAGCTTGTCATTCTACCCTGAAGCACCACCGGGTGGGAAAGATACGCGGTCGCAGATGACCAATCACGGTTTTTGTGATGTATTTATATTTTTGAATACATCATAAATGTAATAATAATAATATTATCATTCTGTATATTTTTAAAGACATAATTTTTTAAAACATCAAAGAAGCATTTCTATAATGAAAACAAGAAATTTTAAAAATGATTTTTAGCGAGTTTTAATCATTTTATTTAATTTACATTAAAGCGAATGAATTTAAAAGACCTATTCGATAAAAGATATTCTAATATTTAACAGAAGATGGGTCAAAAACGTTGAGAAAAAATGCAAACTTTAAAGTCGCATATCTTCATAACAGAGGCCTGCAATCAGTACCTTGAAATAAGCTCTGCATAACTAGAATCTACGATGTGTTTGCGTGAAAGTCATGCTTCGATGTACTGACTGCACGCGCATGCTCCATAAATATCGATATTAGAAATAAGATAATTAAAGCTTTGTTTTCACCACACTTAAATTTTGTTTTTTAAAAATTCAACATGTTTCGGAAGCGATGCTCCCTTCTTCAGGACGATGGATGCAACCCCCCTCGCTTCCTGTGACCCCTTTCCGCCATATCTATCAATACTTGGCCATTAATTTTAATACATTAATTGTCCTGAAGAAGGGAGAATCGCTCCGAAACATGTTGAATTTTTAAAACAAAATTTAAGTGTGAATAAAACAAAGTTTTAATTATTTTATTTATAAAATGGTGCCACAAAAAGAATTTGAAAAATTATAAAAAAAAATCGATATTAAAGTTTTCTACTCACGATTAAAGCAAAAATCTATATGTAAAATGTTGTGGACTAGCTACCTGCATCCAGTATAGATGTAACAACATGCATTAATTAATACTAGAAGCATTAATTCTGGACACTGCTAGAATATTCCTGATTCCTTAATTATTGCCTATGATATTTTTTCAAAATGAGTTACGGGACACCTATCGAAGTGAAGCTGCGGATTCGAGGCTTCGCGGATTTGCACATTAAAAGGTTTTCCTCGGCACGAGCACACACAGGGGTGGGAGATTTATGAGGGCTGACCAGGTTACGTGCACGCCCAGAGGGCGGGCGGAGAGAAAACCCAAATTGGATTAGTTTCGTTTAATTCGATCTGAGAATTATTTGAGGTCAGGAGAATAGTATAGCAGCAACCTGCCCGGCCAAAGGCTGTTTAATAAGATAACGAGAAATAGGGCAATGAAAACCGCGTTAAACGAACCGCGGCCCGCATCACGAAATAGCACTAAAGACGTCGGCTAGAAAAAGAAATATAAGACGCGTATAGGGCGACATCTAACGGATGTCGACCCAATTATATTATTTGTATTAGGCCACACCTGGTGCCCATTCGGCTGATTTTATAAGACAATAAGTAGCAAATATCACATTTATTTTTAACGTTCAATTTGCGACTTATTGTGATCTAAGAAAAGGTATTCTAGCTTTTTACAGATCCGGGCAAGGGAGGTTATACTCTTATGGTAGAGAAAGTAAAAAATAAGTTTCTGAGATATCTCTACATGAGAGTACGGGCATTATCCTTGGCTCTACCTAACCGAGTTTCTCCAGGGTATGATTGACTACAATAGTTTAGAGACAAGAAGGAATGTGTTCTTGATTACGTATTTTCATCGATTGTTGCGCGGTATGATCAATAATCGTGAAACTATGCAGAGCATTAGTTTGTAAGTTTCTGATAATTATCTAGGATAGCGTAAACATAGTTATTATAACATTCCAATATACAGGACCAACCTGCCAATGGTTATGCCTGTTGGAAGAGCTATGATGCTGAAAAATGTCACTTCGGATATGGACGTGATCCATATCTATGAAGGGGTTTTCCGAATGATTTTCCTACATCTTTGATAATTTTTTTTATATATGTACATATATTAATTAATGTGATAACATATACGCATTAAATGTAAGTTTGTCATGCGAGGGGTATAAAAGCAAAGGGTGCAACATCAAAAAAAAATTAATGCAGTCACTGAAGATTACTAATTTAGAGTGTACTGAATTCTAGGTTTTATGTATCTATTACTTCCAAAATCATGTTTCCTATAGGCTATGTTTCTATGATGGGTCGAGGTCCGCTGTGGTGTCACGCCGCTCGCATCGACCAAACCTACCAATGGGAAGCCGTCGCGGACGACGTGGTACGCGCCGGTACTATGACTCTTTCGCCGACCGCCGTAACCTATTGCGCCCCGTAATCCATTAATGCAAACTGTTCTCGTCAATGAATCGAGCGACTAAAACGTGAGAATTTCTTGCCATCCTGTATCTCCATCTGTCCTGTGCTTACTTGAAACACACATACATCTACACAGTAAACTAGAGCGCATTTAAACAATTTACATAGTATGCCCATCAGCGCCGCACGTGCCTAGCGAGATTCATGTCCCTTACAGATGGACACGATCTCCTATAATACATATTATAACACGCACCTTCAGCATCATTCATCTCCGTACACAACTATAAACTACAATAGCCTATTCAAATACAAATAACGTCTGTTATATTTATTGTAAAATCTCGAATTCAGTACATTATAAATGAGTTATCATTTATGACTACATTAATTTTTTTGGATATTGCTGCCTTTGCTTTCATACTCCGCATTTCATTATTACTTATTTTACTTCACTATTTAGAAATAATACTTTTCTATAGGCATGATGACAGATTTTGAAATAGTCTTCTATAATGTAGGCATACGTCTAATATTACCGAAAATAACATTATTTCAGTAATAAACTAAGTTTTTACGCTAATAATTGCATTTTCATGAACCTATTTTTAATTTCGCGCAAAAACGCCCGCAGCTGTCATTTCGTCCACGTGACGTCAAGCATTGGTAAGCATTGCATCGTGTCTATGACAAGAGTTCAAAGCCACGGTGATTGGTACTGAGGCGTAACGTCTTCGTTCTGACCGACGTTTCAGCTAAAATGGCGGATTGCACAATTTTGTACATTTATTTTATTCAAAATCTTATTAATCTCAATGTGTACATTAAAAGTGGGTCATTTATTTTCATCCTTTCATAATATTTTCTTCTCTAAAATCACTTATTCTTTAATACTGTCATCATGCCCATTATTACAACATAGACAACAACATTTTTCTATGAGGTTTTTGAGACGAATTTGGTATAATTTGATTTTGTTATGTAAAATCTGATTTGAGAGATTTCTAACTTCTAGTTCTAGTTCTACTTCCCTGTATTTGAACGCGGATATCTAAAATTTTAGATGTAGATTTGGGAAGTTTTGACACCAATTTCCTCAACTATGAGATTAATTAATTTCAAGAGCGGTTGTGTGATTCAAGCGTACGGCCTATGGGGAGAAATAATTCCGGCAGAGTGGAGGCAGTTGGCGTTATTACCAAGATTTTGGCCCAAAATATTGCTCAGCGAAATGGAATGGAATTGATCAAAGTTACACAGGCGTACACCGTCTAACATTTCGTGAATCGTCAGAAAATGGGAGTGAGAAAAAAGAGCTTGACGTAACAAGTCAACAATGAGAAATCATGCGAAAGTATTTGCGAGACCGAAAAATCAAATCATTTTTAGCAAAGACGGATATATTACTTCTTCAAAATAAATTTGTGGTGACATTATTAATATAATTACTAAAAATAAACTTAGTTTTCACTAATATTGTATTGAAAATATCAACATGTTTCAGAGCCCATGGCCCCTTCGTCAGGATACAATTGTATTATACTAACATTAATTTAAACATTTTTAAAGCTCTACGCCTCCCGACGCTGGATGAGCCTCATAAATTAGAAATATGAATATAGTTTCACAAAAAGTTTAAAATAAAATTTAAAAAAAAATGTAAATAAGTTTTATTTTTTCAATAGATTCAGCAACATTGTAGATTGACGTTTAAAAAAAATATTGATTGTATTATTTGTAGATATCAACTTCTTTTATTTGATTAATTACACCAACATGTTTCAGAAAAACCTTTCCATCGTCAGTTATACAACACCCTGAAGATGGAAAGGTTTTTCTGAAACATGTTGGTGTAATTAATCAAATAAAAGAAGTAGATATATACAAATAATACAATAAATATTTTTAAATAAGTTTTATTATTTTGTTGACGGTTTGACTAACTTTGCATTTTAGCTTATAGTCGATTATGATTCCCAAGTATTTAATTTTATTCGATATTTTCAGAGCGAAGCCGTTCTAAAAAAGTACCTAATCGATAAAACTTAGTCAAGACATGAGCCTTCCCCGGATAGGGGGAGATCCGTGGTTCGAATCCCGGTAGCAGCCAAATATTTTTTCGTGGATTTAATTTTTCTCTGTGTCTTTGATAAATAATTTGGCTTTAAAAAATGTCTTCTTTAGGATGAAAATCGCACATTGTTCTGGTCATTACGTATGCTGGCTGTATTTGCTTGTATGCTTGTTGTTAATTATTTTTAAGTTTGGCCGATTGCAAAAATAGCGGTTTTTAATTTCTTCTAATTTTCTTCTGTGAAAGTGAAAAATCTCAACTGCGATAGTATGTTCCGATAGAAGTTTGTTGTATTTCTTTGATTTTGTTATTTACACTTCTATTATTTTGGATTCCTTTTATTTTTTATGTTATTTTCCTTGTATATTTTTTGCTTCTTACTACTATGTTACTGTTTTATTTCTATGTATTTTATGTATTATAATTCTGTATTTTGTTTTTCAATAAAGACATGCCACTTCGCAACGGTTTATACGACCGGTGCGGAGCAGCACGGTCCTGCTTGTTAGTTTCTTCTGTGAAAGTGAAAAATCTCAACTGCGATAGTATGTTCCGATAGAAGTTTGTTGTATTTCTTTGATTTTGTTATTTACACTTCTATTATTTTGGATTCCTTTTATTATTTATGTTATTTTCTTTGTATATTTTTTGCTTCTTACTACTATGTTACTGTTTTATTTCTATGTATTTTATGTATTATAATTCTGTATTTTGTTTTTCAATAAAGACATGCCACTTCGCAACGGTTTATACGACCGGTGCGGAGCAGCACGGTCCTGCTTGTTAGTTTCTTCTGTGAAAGTGAAAAATCTCAACTGCGATAGTATGTTCCGATAGAAGTTTGTTGTATTTCTTTGATTTTGTTATTTACACTTCTATTATTTTGGATTCCTTTTATTTTTTATGTTATTTTCTTGTATATTTTGATTTTACTAAGATGTTACTGTTTTTTCTATGTATTATAATTCTGTATTTTGTTTTTCAATAAAGACATGCCACTTCGCAACGGTTTATACGACCGGTGCGGAGCAGCACGGTCCTGCTTGTTAGTTTCTTCTGTGAAAGTGAAAAATCTCAACTGCGATAGTATGTTCCGATAGAAGTTTGTTGTATTTCTTTGATTTTGTTATTTACACTTCTATTATTTTGGATTCCTTTTATTTTTTATGTTATTTTCCTTGTATATTTTTTGCTTCTTACTACTATGTTACTGTTTTATTTCTATGTATTTTATGTATTATAATTCTGTATTTTGTTTTTCAATAAAGACATGCCACTTCGCAACGGTTTATACGACCGGTGCGGAGCAGCACGGTCCTGCTTGTTAGTTTCTTCTGTGAAAGTGAAAAATCTCAACTGCGATAGTATGTTCCGATAGAAGTTTGTTGTATTTCTTTGATTTTGTTATTTACACTTCTATTATTTTGGATTCCTTTTATTTTTTATGTTATTTTCCTTGTATATTTTTTGCTTCTTACTACTATGTTACTGTTTTATTTCTATGTATTTTATGTATTATAATTCTGTATTTTGTTTTTCAATAAAGACATGCCACTTCGCAACGGTTTATACGACCGGTGCGGAGCAGCACGGTCCTGCTTGTTAGTTGAAAAAATGTCAACCTGGAGACGATTGAGTAGGACCGATATGGAAGCTTTTGCTCTTAGAACGGTCCTGGGTAAGCGGTGGGTACCATTCACTGCGATAGTATGTTAGTGGCACTTACCTTCTGCGCGGCGACCAGGACCTTGTCTAGGAAACGCAGCCACTCGAAGATGAAGAGCGGTCTCTTGGCTGCCGGAATCTGCTGCAGGGCTTCCTCATTCAGGGTCAGTGAGTGAGACAGCTCCATCATCATGGCTGCCAGGGCCGCCTGCCTGTGACAATTACAGGGGAGGATTAGCCAAACAACTTCGCAATGTCATTAAAAGTTCAGCTCGGAGGCCATTTATGCAGGCCGCTTTTGTTGGACCATTTCAAAAGTCATTAATAAGATGAACGAGCTTTGAAGACTGCTCGTAAAAATTCGGTTAATTTTTTTTTTAATTTTATGTTTCTGGTTCTAAAACGGTGAAATTTGAAAATTGAGATTAAGTACAAAAGATTCTAGTAATAGGAGTAATAGAGAAATAAACACGACGAACACTATAATTATTCTAATTACTTCTGAAAAAAAGGTAGAAATACCTGAGCCTTTTTGATGAATCGTTTGTCTTATTGTCGTGCATTTTTTCATGAACTGTAACTTTGTTTTGAAATATTTATACTTATTAGATTAGATTAAAACATCATACAATATTGAACAGTCATGTAAAATTTAGATTAAATATGCAGGTCTACATTTGGATCAATAATGAATGTAACAATCTTTAAATCGGTCTCCCTGACAAGTGACACTTTTAAGAAATAATAATTTACGTAATAGATGTCGATTTGTCGTACTACATAAATAAGAGAAAAAGTATAATATAGAAAAAAAAGAAAATATCTATATCGGTAAAAAGTTGTATTAAAACTTGTAAAAGTGTTGTCACGGGACGTCGATGTGGGGAACAAATGAAAACACTGGAAAATAATTAACTATTTATTATGAAATTAAGCATTGTTTATGTTCGACTGGAAGTTCATGATTAGCACAATAATTTATTCATAACGTTTTATTCCACTGATTTGAGTTATATAAGCCTAATCGCTTTCGTTGGGCACGACCATCATCTTCAGATGCAATATTAAAACTAATTGTAAATCAATATGGACGACAAATCGTAAGTAAAGGACGGAGGTTTTAGGTTTAAGATTTTAGACTAGAGGTTAACTTTCGATTTGTCGGCCATACTGATTTACAATAAGTTCTAATATTGCCTCTGAAGATGACGATTGTGTCCATCGAAAGCGCTTGGGCTTATATAACTCAAATAAGTGGAATAAAACGTTGTGCATAAATTATTGTATTAAGTATTCATTAAATTATTTGAACAAATACACAAAGTCACTGGACACGAATATAATTAAAATATTTTTTAAATAGTATGAGAGTGTGAGAACTAGTTTTGTAAGAATTTTGAGATTTGTAAGAATTTTATTCTAAGATTGTGAGAATTTTATTCTTTAATTCACACTATTTCTCAATAAATAATTTGCCTATGACACAATTTTTTATGGTTAGAATACTCTGTTCAATTATCGCACGCAAATAGGTATTTCGCTAAATAGGTATTTATCCATAACTAGCCATATCGTGGCTTACCGTTTTTTCGCCAACGTCGAACCTGTAGAAACGCCAAAACAAACATGAAGCGCCGCGGCCTGGTTCCACCTTTTAATACGAAGCACGTTGGTTTTTCGAATCTCCTAGATTGCTCTACACATTTTTTGTGTATAGGAGAATATTCCCGTCGCTTCCAGACTGTCAGACGTCTCCCGTATGGTGTAGATAATCCCAGAGTGCTGTAGGGCGTTCTAGAGCTTTCCATAGCGTTGTTCCAAAGTTACATTACAAGGGAATCGCACAGTGCCCAATTCCTTCCGTTTACCATTTCATTACAGTATACAAAAAACCATAATTGTAATGTACAGTTTTCTTTACTCAAAACCAATTAATTATTTATGACTTGTGCGTGTATCGCCGTACACGGTTTGGTGAGGTTGTGTACAATTTTACATATCCTTTTTTTACATATCCAATTTTACAATTCTTACATATATTAGGTGAAACATTTAAAACCTAGTTGATACTGTAGTAAGAAAATGTAAAATATAAAATCGCAATTTATACATTAATTGCCAGACTATTAAACTACTATAATAATATATCCACCTTACAATTAAAGCCAATGTACTTCACAAAAATTAATAATACTTTGTGATTCTACATTTGACTTTGATTTAGGTATGTCGTTAATGATATACCTTAAGCAAAATAATTGACGTAACTTTCAGCAGAAAACATTCCTAAATGTCGGAAAAAATTTAACAAAATTATAGTAGTATTAATAACTACATTTGTTGTTGTCAATATTTCTGTTTATAAATTTAAAAAATGAACATTTTAGACTTGTCATAGTTTCAAACTAAGGGCGCGATATACAGGGTTATTTATATATTGCTGCTCTAAGGCGTCTGATACACATGCTTATTTAGTAGCACGTGAGCATGCGCAGTATCGACTTTGACAGTGGCATGCTTATTAGTGGCATGTGTGTACGCACATTGCTAGAAATGAGCATGACACCTAGTGGCATGCTCAAAAATCAACCGCCGGTTGATTTATAAGCATGCCACTGTCATTCACCATAGAGAAGGGGTATCTTTGGAGCATGTGTGAACAGACTTGCTTATTTATGAGCATGCTTATGTCATTCGTGGGCTTCGCGGCTAGTATTATCAATGCGATCTTCTCAGTCCGCGACAGATGAACAAATATGGCGCGTTGGGAGATGATTAAAACATTACTTTTCGTGACTGATTAAAGGATCACGAATGTCTGTGGAATACTCGGGTCACGTGTGTAAAAATAATATCGTGAGAAATAATGTTTACGAAACTTTATAATAGGCAAACTAAAATCAAAAATGTGCGGATGGAAACTCGGGAACTTTTTTGATTTATTGGTTCACTTGAATTTTCTATTTCAGTTTGCAAAGTTTCCATTTTGAACAAGAGCGTCTCTATTCTATGACAAGAGCATGCCACTAATAAGCATGTGTGTTTGATTGTTAGCTTTGGGCATGCTTATTTATGAGCATGCCACTAATAAGCATGCCAGTAATGAGCAAGTGTGTACAGTTGTTAGGGCATGCTTATTGGTGGCATGCTCATTAGCATGCCAGTAAAGAAGCATGTGTATCTGTACCTTAATTGTGAGTAGAAAATGTTCTAGCAACCATGATCAATAGTTATGGAGATAAACGACATCTAAGTTTGCATTTTTTTCTCTCAATATTTATGACTTATTTTTTGGAAAACGTTGGACTATCATTACCGTAACGTATATCGAATATGAAAAATTCATTATCTTTAATACAAGTCAAATAAAATAATAAAAACGTTCTAATTTTTGCAGGGTTTTAATCATTTTATTTAACTTGTATTGAAACGAATGAATTTTTCGTAATCGATATAAGTTACTTTAATGATAGTTCAACGTTTTGTAAACAATAAGGCAGAAATATTGAAAAAAAACGCACATTTTGATATTGCATAAATCCATAACTATTGATATTAGGTCATGGCTGTTTGAACATTTTCGATTCGTAATCAAGGCAGGAACATAGGCCCGCGAGGTTATTAATGTTTTCCAAATATTTTTTTATAATTAACTAATTTAGAATGTACTGAATTCTATTTTATAGCATCTATAGCACTATCCCTTCAAAAACCATTTTTTACAAATCACTATTACAAGCAAAGGCAGCAATATCCACATCAAACCCCATCAACATCAAACAATCAACCCCCAAGCATATGTCACGTAACAAAATGGCCGCTTCATACTTATGTGAGGGTTGTCGTCGATTTAAGAGTGAAACATCATAGCAGAGACAGCAATATCCAATTATGTAAATAGCAAAAGCAGCAATGTAAAATGTCCACTACTTTATAGCAAACACAGCGTTATCCATATTTAAAAATTAAATATTTGTTTATACACGTATATACAAGGAAAACTGGGGTAGCATTTGTTTTTAAAAATTAATTTTTAAAAAGATGCCGATTTAATAGTTTATATAGATATTTATTTATCCATATATAGAGTGACAACGTCCTCAAAGATATCTCTGCCTTAGACCTTCGAAACTGACCGAGATAAGTGGAGGAAAATTATTGAGGAGGCCAAGACCCACCATGGGTTGTAGTGCCAAGAATGATGATGATGATGATAGATATTTATTTGAGTAGTGGCAGGACTTTGCATTTATCTCAGAAGCACCTCGGTGGAATATTCCTGTCTTCGCTTTTATATCCCCCATATACAAATAGTTCATCAACATAATAAATTTAATTTGTAAATTATGAATATACATACACTGATAGCGGAAACGGTGCGTGAAACCACAGCTGATAAAATGGAAATGAGGACTAATACTTTGTTTAGCTGACAAATATATTCTGTGATAGTTAATGCGAGGGAACCCGAAATCTAGTTGGCGCGGAGCCAACGGTTCGATGCCGCAATTCTGCATTCGGTGCAATATTTTCACCCCATCTATGCAGTTGAATCATACTAGTATTTCGTTAGCCTCATTGAATCGCCGCTCCTCGCTTGTTTTTTGCGGAATCTCTGAAACTTCTCAACAAACTGGCGTCGTCGCACTTATATACGATCCAGGCGTTTAGAAGTTTATTCTAGACGCCACTAGCGATTTCTAATTTACTGTAAAATTATTATTATTGATTATTATTGAAATGGGCAGGCAGCTTAAGCTGATAGGCCCATATCACTGTCTCTCATTTGAATATCCAACCTATTATTAAATTGGTTGACACTGGCTGCAGACACAACGCCATCAGGCAAACTGTTCCACATATTGACCACTCTAACGCTTAATGCATGCTTTCTTGGGTTACACGAGAACCGAGACTTGTTCAATTTCAGGTGATGTCCTCGAAGGCCCACATACTCGTAAGTGTTTAATGCAAACATATCTGTCATATTAGGAATATTATAGTAGCCAGAAAGAATCTTGAATGCCTCGATGAGGTCACCTCTTGCTCGTCGCTCCTGAAGAGTGGGCAGTTTCAATACTCTCAGCCTTTCCGCATATTCCAGGTTTTTAAGACCCAAGGGCAATTTTATGGCTCGTCTTTGAACATTTTCCAGTAAAACTATATCTATAGCAAAATATGGATTCCAGGTCTGAGAGGCAAATTCGAGGAGAGGCCTCACATATGTCTTATAAATAGTTGTGAATAGTGGTACTGCCAGAATTTGGAATGATCTTCTCATCAAATACAAAATAGAGTTAGCCTTCTTAACCACACTCGCTATGTGCTCACACCATTTAAAGTCTTTGGTAATAGTAACACCGAGGTCCTTCTGCGAGACCACTGACTTAATCAAAATGTCCGGAGTGCTGAGAAATCTTCGGTTGCGTGTACTCCTGAGATCGTGACAATATAAAACTAATAAGGATCGGAGGTGTGGTGGCGTTTTGCGTTCTCTTTATCGTGCAGAGATAAATAAATTTTTGGTTAAATGAGATGAGTGTTACGGCCAAATTGACTGTTTTAAAGACTCTGTAAGTTCCACTTTAATACATGGTCACCAAATACAGATTCTTATGAAGAGATTGCGATCAAAAACAGTTGTAATGACGATAACCGTTTAAGTACCGAGATAAGGGAGACCCTCGATACCCCTCATTTTACATATAGAAAGATCTCAATTAAGGTGGCTTGGATATGTATTGCGAATGTGAGAAGAACTCCCACTAAGACATATCTTCTTGGAAAAAAGGCGGGAGCGTTGTACAGATTTAGCGCAGAAAAAGCAACAAAAGCTGTATAAAGACAGAATGAATCTTGATTGTTAAACAAATATTGAAGTGGCGCAAGACAGGGAAAGATAGAAGATCGAGACCTCAGGCCCCCAAATTTCTTAGAATAAGGGTGCAAAAATGCTGATGATGACGATAATAAAGATAATGGCTGAATAAATATTATTTATACGTCATAGTTTGGAAGTAAACATTTTTTAATTTTAATTTTATTTTGTATTTATGTAATTTTAATTAATGTCACTAGACGGTTGAAGCGAAAGGCATTCCGCATTAATTGAGGATTTTACAAAACGCCTTTTACAGTAAATTGGAAATTATATGAAATAATCTACTAGATTCGCGACACATCTAGAACACGGGTCTCTATAAATACGGCGGCATCGTGCTGTGCATACAGTTTGTTTTGAAGTTTAGTGGAAGCCACAGATAAAGCAACAACGACAGAAGACCAGCGATAAAATACGAGAGTACCAACCGGCAAGCGAGAAGTTTTCTAGTGCGATTTAAGCAACGTGCATAAGTATATCAGAGACAGGTTATTCAGGAGTGATAATTTGTGCGAATTACGAAATTGGTATAAAATAAAGAACGGTGCTCCGATAAAATTAGTGTCCAGGGACTATGGTGAATAAAAAATATTAAATAAAACGATTAGTAAACTAAAGTGTTTCATTTGCCTCCCACAGCCACGATTCCATGACAATATTAATATTTATATGTCTTGCGCATACAATCCAATTCCATTGGTTGAAATGAATAAACTATATAACAATTTTCATTGTTACTACTTGTTCCAGAATATATGTGCCATAAACGAAATATTCGGCAAGTTTCACTTGAAAAAGTGAGAAAAGGTGTTTCCTGGGATTCGGCCGCTCGTAAATAACCGAACCTTGCGTAATAAATTTACAAATACACAATTTGTTTGAAGACACGGAGGATTCTCGCGCGCCATGAATAACACAACGCATTTAGACCACAGCGCGAATTCACTAATTGGAGCCGCTGTATTATCAAGGTTTTTTCAAATTAGATGAATCAAGTAGAAAGCATGTAATGAGAAAATATCGTGGACACTAAATAAGAACTACTCCAATTCGGATTACTGCGATAAACTAGATATTCCATATTTAATAAAAAAATAGCCAATACAATATAATAGATCCTATATATGCGAGGTCTCGGTTTCATCTTGTTTACAAATTGATTTTGGTAGACTCAATGATAGACTCAAAAATTAATAAATTTGCCAAGATTTACATGCCACTTCAACACTCTGTTCTATCAACGTCCTTTTAGGTTCAACTGATAGATGATATGTGGGGTATAAAAGCAAAGGCAACAATATCAAATAAAAAATGTTTTAAATATTCACCGAGGATTACTAATTTAAAATGTACTAAATTCTAGATTTTATGTATATATATTCCTTCCAAAATCAGGTTTCCTATAAATTTATATGCTATGTTTCCTGTAAAATCTCGAATTTAGTACGTTATAAATTAGTAATCCTTGATGACTGCATTTTTTTTCGGATATTGCCGTCTTTGCTTTTATACCCCACGTTTGTAGTAGATATTCATTCTGAAGTCACACTTTTATTAATTTTTTATTAAATAATAAAATCTTTTTAATTCACAACAAACAAAATCATTTAACGGAATAAAAACCAGCTTAAGTTTTGTAGCAATTTTAAAAAATGAGATAAATTCTGAAGTGTCCGTGATTTAAATAATTTTAGAATAGTAACAGAAAGTAGTGTGATGAATCACCTGTTTCTATAGATTTTTTTTTTATTTTATTATTTTTATTTTGAACTCTAAGATGATTTAAATGCTACGCGGGGAAAAATTGAGCTAAACTGGCCGTAGTATTGGAGCTACAAAAATTTGGGAATGATGAAACGCTAGTATTGGGAGGGAGTTAGTAGCGATTGATCGGATATAGGTTACGGGCAGTTACTATTCAATTTTTATAAATCATATTGATCTTGTGGTAAAGCCGTGTTTGGTACAAATGGTTGACGATCGATGCGGTCCGAGCGGTCCGCATGTGCTTCACATAAAAAAGCTGAACATGGATTTCAGAGATTTAGGTCGCGTTTATTGCAGTTTAAGCCGTTAAAAAACCGATTAACGTCTACTCTAAGGTGACGATGATATTGACAGTTCCACGAGGTTTCTGAATTATTGACTTTTTTGCTCGGGTTTTGAAACCGTTTGAGAGCCGTATATCTTCATCTCGAGTGGATCCCCGTGCAACAGAGAGGCAGAATATTGAGCAAAACTAAGGAAGGCAGGTCTAATCGGGGGATCGCGAGAGGAAAACGCCCATAAATAATTTATAAGAATTGGCCGTGAAGCACGGATAAAACGTACACTATGTACCAGAGGGGTGACCTTAACTGAGCGGATAATGATTTATTTTCGTTTCGCGGGAATCGGATAACGTAGGCAGATAGAAAAGTTAACTATAATTCTATTATATTTATCTGTAGACTAACGCTCTTCAGGCTTTTACAACAGATAGGTAATTGTGCAATGACGGTATATACGGTTAGGAAAGAGATAACGATAACGTGTAAGCATATTAATGGCACGACAAGAAAATAATATACTCGAATATAGATACAATATATTAACTATGTAATCACTACAAACCTGCCCTACGTTAGCGTAGTTTCAACAGGACGGGTAACGTGTATACGATTGGCTATTCTAGCTCAGATTTCGCCGGGTTTGGTAGTAATAACCACAAAACATAATTGGAACAAGTGTATTCAATTCAATTCAATTCAATTCAATTTATTTCATGATAATATGTACATGACAAACAAAATGTTTAAGGCATACATATTAGAAGTATATATCAAAAATGAAAATATTTAATAAATTAAAAATAACATAAATCTGGTCAAAGGTGTAGGAGAATCCCGCTTCGGAAAACCCCCTCAGACACATGGAATATATCAATACCCAAAGCGATTTTGTTCAGCATGGCTGTGGCTCTTCCAACAGGCATAACCATCGGCAGGTTGGTCCTGTATATTGGAATGTGAAACAATCTATGCTGACGATGTCTAGTGTAATTATCAGGAGCATACAAACCAATGCTCTGCATAATTTGAGGATTATCAATCATACCGCGCAACAATCTAGATAAGAATATTGTAAATAAAATAATATGAATTTGCGTCCCATATACACATGAAATAAAAGGATAAAGCGTATGGGGATCTTATAGATGGATGGATAAATGAAACAAATATATATAGGAGTAAATGCAAGTAAAAAGCAAGCATATAAGTACCAAAACCATAGGAGAACATAGTGTGATAGAAATTCGAAGACGGGAGGAACAATAATGTGAAGTGGAACGGATATAGCAAGAGCATGTAATAATGATAAACGTACAAATACAGACAACTACTTGAGACCGATTCGACAGATACTAGCAATCTTTCAACACACCTCTAAGAACATGGTGAGCGGTATATAGTTATCAGCGGAGGCGTCCAGTGCCTTGGCAATAAATGAGCACTGAATTAATCCGACGCCTTGCCTGCGGCACTGGAGGTTTATTTACTTATTTGTTTTATTTGTTTTCATTTATTGGGTCTCTTACAGCATATAATTAATCAATCTTTGAAGAAAAGACAATAATTGATGCACAGAGTTTTGGGCCAATTACGCGAAAACACATACATACAATCGATAAAAGAATAATAAAAACATGTCCAATAGTGGGTTGTGTGAGTGTGTATCTGTGTGTTTATTTATTTATTTATTTATTTTGTTTGGGAAAAAAATTAAAAGCAAAACGATCTTAAAAATCTTCCACTGAATTTAAAAATTTAATTTAACTTACATTAATAGTTTATTGTGTTATAGCGAATAGTGCTCTTCCAGTATTATATTGTTCGAGAATATTCACTGTCTATGTAACATAGTTATTTTGTGGATCAATCTTACTGCCAATAAAAATAATAATAAATGGTTACAAATTATGTTTAAATTCCGCAACGGAGGGAACTAATACGTCCCTGTGCGCGGAGAGCCGCGGGCAAAAAGACAGGATTCATTGGGTGACCCACGAGAAAAGATCGCCCAAAATTAATTTAAAATTAGGTATAGTACCTTTGGATGATTGTTATATCTAGGTATGCAGTGTGCACGTGGTGAATATATGGGAATTGATCCCGTGATATAACGTTCAATTTCCGATAAAAACGAGTGAAAATACGGGAGAACGGGACATGATAATGGTAGATAATGAAGAAACATCAACTATGATTAGGGGAGTACCCGATAGATTGTGGTTACGGTTGATCAAACGACAATATGGACTGAACTTAGAAATTAAATATTAAAAATTAATTATCGCGCTTGTGAAGCGAGTTCAAACCGTCTGAAGCCACCAAGTCCGTCCCGAAACGGGCACAGGGATGGAGATAGAGACGGCAACAGGAGGTGGGATCAACTGACATATCCGAGTGGAGATATGTTTTTTTTTTGCCAAATTGAATCTTAGGAACAAAGAATTTGGTTTCAAGAGAAGTAGAATATTGAAAATCCTGGAAACACACGACTTAGGACCTTTTCCCGCTAGGGGGGTTTTAAAATGTCAAGACACAGCAGAAATCGGGCAGTTGGTGACGGTCTACGAGAGCGCAAAATCCGCGTCGGTTGTTTTTTCGAGTGATAGAACCGTGAGTGAAAGTTACCGTCGACTTAGAGTGCCTCAGTGAGTGAAAATTATAGTTTAGTTTTCAAGTGAAAGTGGTATACGGGTAAATATACTCTTCGACATTGCTCACGATAAAAGAAAAGGGGGGTACGGGTTTGATTTTATTTTATAAAGGGTAATTAATTTGGCATATTAGAACTTCGGAAATTACTGCGCTCTATTAAGTTGATTAGTCCGGCATATATAGAACTGATATTTGCAGATCTCCGGAAACTAGCTGTGCGTTATAAAGATACCTATTTTATGCTAAACACGCGGGAAATTGTTAAAAAATCTTGTAAAAATACCTATCTTATGCTAAATACGCGAGGTCCTGTTAAAAGGGTTTTAACTCAGAGTACGGGTTTGATTTTATTTTATAAAGGTAATTAATCTGGCATATCGGAACTTCGGAAATCACTATGTTCTATAAAGTTAATTATTTTTGTCGTCTTACTAGGTTCACAGAATAATATTCGCAGAATTTCAGGAAA
>JADDOH010017508.1:0-35819 GCA_016648135.1 Agrypnia vestita
TGGCGTTTAGTATGGGAGGAACATAAAGCCGATTTTTTTTTATTATAATATATTTATTTAATCAAGTATGTACCATTGCTATCTATGCACTTTTGCCATCTCAAAGGTAGTTCATCGATCCCTTTACTAAAAAAACCATTCGGACGGGAATCAATAAAATCTTTGAAGGCGGTTTGGACTGCCCCATGGGAGTTGAATTTTTTCCTTTGCAAGAAGTTATCCAAATTTCGAAAAAAATTATAATCTGTTGGGGCAAGGTCCGGAGAGTACGGTAGATGTCTTAGACATTCCAATTGAAGCTCCTCTAATTTGGTAGCCGTCTGTTGTGCAGTGTGTGGTCTAGCGTTATCATGAAGCAGCAGTGGCCTAGAGCGATTAACCAGCCTCGGTTGTTTAGCAGCTAGCTTTTCCATCATGGTTTGCAGTTGCTGACAATAGACATCTGCCGTAATCGTCTGGCCAGATTTAAGAAAGTTGTAGTGAACGACACCAGCACTAGTCCACCAAACGCTCACAAGTAACTTTTTTGGAGTCAATTTTCGCTTGGGGCATGTTTTGGCTGGTTCGGCAGGGTTCAGCCATTGCGATGAGCGCTTCCGATTATCGTACAGGATCCACTTTTCATCACAGGTAATGATTCGATTTAAAATCCCTTCAGTATTGTGCCGGTTGAGTAATGCAACGCAGCAGTCAACGCGCGTTTGTTGATTTGCTTCACTCAATTCGTGAGGTACCCACCTTTCAAGCTTTTTCAACTTACCAATTTGCTTCAAGTGGATTAAAACAGTTTTATCACTAACACCACAGCCTGCAGCTAACTCGGATGTGGTTTGCGATGGATCCGCTTCCACATAGCCTTCAATTCTTCATCATCAACTTTGGTCTCCGGCCGTCCACGGTGCTTGTTCTGCAGGTCGAAATTTCCAGAACGAAAACGTTGGAACCAAAAACGCACTGTGTTTTCTTTTGCGGCACCGTCGCCATACACATCATTAATCCTTCGAGCCGTTTCTGCAGCACTGGTGCCACGGTGGAACTCGTACTCGTAAATAACGCGATATTTCAAGTTTTTCATTTTGTAAACTGAGTGACGCAAAGAAAAAAACAATTGAGGAAAAAACAAATGAATTATAATTTTCAAAACACAAATATATGAGTAAATAGCTGTATAAATTTGGATTTGGAATTCCTAACCAAAGAGAAGATATTTGAGATCAAATTTGCCAGTACGGCAAAACGCCAATTTCATATGTAAGGACCTAATATTTTTTCTGTATCTACCTACGTTATGTCTTGAAATAGTTATTGCTCTGTAAAAATTTACGATAAAAAAAAACTTAAAATAATATTTTTATAATATTAGAATTAGTGTATTCCTTCTACATATAGGTATATACTAGCTGTAACCCGTCAAAAATAACGGCACTTTTACATGTCGGTTCCTAAAGAATAATTATTTATTTATTTATAACAAAAGAAAAAATATATACTGCTTATAAAGAAGTTACGGACGTTACACGAAGTTACGACGGACGGCGGACAGACAACGAAATTATTATAATTGAGATGCTATACCCGCTCTTCAAATGTCAGCCGTCACTGGTGTTACACGGTGCGCCTAGCAAGAGAACATTGTAGTCAGGTGTAATCGGAACCAGGAGTACACGAATATAATCCCAATAATAATAATAATTTCGCTGTCTGTCTGTCCGTAACTTCCTGCAACGTCCGTAACTTAAATTTTTTTTTTTTTTGATCCACGATACATTTTCTATACAAATCTACGTCTTTCGACAGGTCTTACCCAAATTTTGCATATTTATTCCTTATGAATCGATATGTAAAAGTACTTACGTCATTTTCGACATTTTACAGCTAGTCAAATTTTTTTTCTCTCTCAAGTAAAAGTCAAATAAAATTATTAAAATCTTGTAGAAATTTGAAAACTAGTTATATATTTTTTTTGTAAGTTTTTTGTCATTTTATTTGACTTGTATTTAAGCGAATGAATTATACATATTCCATATAAGTAACTTTATTGATAGTACAAAATTTTCAGAAAATAAAGATTTAGCCATTTTGACGTCATTTCTTTAGTCTACGCAAAAAACATTTTTTTGACGAAAAAACCCAAAGATTTAGATATACAAAAGATTCCTAAAGCCGATTCTCAAGCATGTATTTGCATGCTCAGTAGGTACTTAGTAAGTAGTATGAAAAATTATTACTGGTCCATCATTAGGCAGTCAGGACCTTCGAGAACTCCTTCGGCTAGTGGGTTTAGAATCCAAAACTTCATTCCCTGGTCGTTGTATCCAATAGAAAGTAACCAATTCATCTCAGCGGTGTTATCTTAATACGCGTAATTTGGACAATATTGGATTCACCGAATTTTCCATCTAATAACCGATTAAGTACGCTAATTGCTCGTTCAAAGATCAAGGCGCAGTCCTCTAAAAATAAGAAGGAAAATTGCCCAGGATGCGCGTGCTATTTTTTAATTTTTAATTTTATTTATTTCTTAAGTTAGTTAATATTACAACTTGTATATTAACTAGTATTTTACACTTTATATTCTGAAATCTATTACTAATATACTATCCATAATAACCTAGGTGCATATTTACATTTACATCTAATTTAATATATGGTACAATCTATAAAATAATATATAGGTATATACATCTTATAATATGATCTAATCTATGGTACATTCTATAATATAATAAATAATTCATCTTATGCTCTACAATTCTTTACTATTTTTACAATAATTATAGCATTTGTTTTTAAATTCATTCATCTTATTTATATTCTTCGTGTTTTCTGGCTTCTCATCATATATTTTTACACCTCTATACATTAGACAATTCTGTGTATGTACTTTTATTCTTATATGGGAATCTTATTCTATTCCTATTTCTGGTGTTATATGTATGTACAATATTTATATTTATTACAATATTTTTTTCAAAAAATATTTTGGCATTTTGTTATTGAAAATTTTATGTACAAATATGAGAACGTTACACATATGTATTTTTTTAATTTCCATCAATTGATGCTATTGGCATCATGAACTGGAGAACGACAGCGGAAGACAGTTCGCAATGAAGATGGTTTATCGAGGAGGTTAGGGCACAACAGGACTGTTGCGCCACTGATAACGCAAACAACATTTAAGGGTAATTCTCATATATAACAACTTTAGTGTCGGTCACATTACTCTGGTTTCAGCGTATTGTAAATTTAAAAAAACCTCGTATCGCTATCGAGAACGCGACATGTAAATATACAGGATTATTTGGAATATACATTATTATTAATATGAATATAGTCCTGCGAGGTTATCCTCAAATATAAATTGCAATATCAAATGCAATGTCAAACTGACTGCTCGAACATTTTCGATTCATAATCAAAATAGGAATATAGTCCTGCGAGGTTTTAATGTTTTCCAAATAACCCTGCATATATTTTTATTGATAAATGTAAATAATGTTTACTTCTTTTAATTAAAGAGATAGGTACACAAGAAGACGTAGATAACAGAACATTAAATATTAAATAAATGGGTGTGTCCATTTCCTAATTAAAAAGCACATTAGAAAAATATAAATAGTCAAATAGTCAGAGGAGGTTGCTAGCGACGAAAAAATATTAAATTATTATAGAAAATATTGTCATAGGGCAGGTTAACACAAAAACAAATTGTGGTCATTATGCAGAAGCAGGAAGTTTCGGAATACACTAAGAGCGGCTAATAGAAGGTGTGCATACTTATTGGTGCGGATACATCCATCCGATCCACGTCCCGACGAGACAGCTGGTTATATAACCTGCAAATCCTAGTGATGGGGTTGTTTTGATAGATGTATTTATTGCTGGTGTATTTATAGTTAACTAAGTTAAGGAGCACGAGATGGTCGGAAAATATTATCCATAATATTTCCCAGTGCGTTAAATGAGTCACTTCAAAATCTTGTATCCTAATAGTAGGTACCTACTACAGTCAATCCAATAAGAAGGATTCTTGATGGATACTATCTAGTATGAGAAAAACTGCAGGGGTAATGCAAATAGGATATTTAATAGGGGTAATACAGAAAGTGCCTAGTAACCAGGATGTCCGATGTATGCATGCAGAGTGATCTTATGATGAATGCCAGCAAATCAAAAAATAAGTGATGGTATTCGAGAGAGACGAAAGAGTGACTAAGTGTGATGTAATTGTAAACAATGAATGCTTAGAACAAGTGAACGAGTTTGTGTATTTGGGAAGTATGTTTGGTAGAGACGGCAAGGCTGAGAATGATATAGAAAGGAGAGTGACTGCGGGAAACAAAGTTAATGGTGCTCTAAATGCAATTATGGCCGATAAGAATCTGTCAAAGGAAGCAAGACTAGCGGTATATGTTCTGTTTCTAATGGTGTTCTAGTGTCAACCCTAATGTATGGAAGTGAAGCCTGGAAATGGCAAAAGAGGAATGAAAGTAGACTAAATGCGGTAGAAATGCGGTCACTAAGACGCTTGTGTGGAAAATCTTTGGTCGATAGAGTAAGGAATGAACAAATTAGACGTGAACGCAATGCTGGCTGTAGTGTGGTAGATATAATAAACAAAGGAATGCTGAGATGGTTTGGTCATGTGGAACGTATGAACGAGGAAAGGATGGTTAAGAAAATATATGAGGCGAGTGTTGAAGGCAACAGAAATAGAGGGCGTCCGCGAAAGACCTGGCACGATCAGATAAAACAATTGTTTGAGGATGGCCCCGTTAAAAGCCGCAACAACCGTAGAACTTGTATGGGAAGATGTATGAATGTGGCCGAAGCAAAAGTGGTGTGCTAGGATGGAAGAGTGTGGCGTTCAATCCTCTCTGCCTACCCCTGCGGGGAAACGGCGTGATGGTTAGTTAGTTAGTTTAATACAGAAAGGATGCACACCAGCCTCGAAAGTTATATCGCGGTATACATTATCGTTTCCGATGTATACTACCAATATAATAATAAATATGATGATGAATCGGTGAACGTTGCATTGCGTAAAGCGATCACTTGAACCAGCTAATACAGGTCGTCATTTCTGTGGCCACCCTATAAAGGATTCCATACATATTTACCGTATAAATAGCTTCGTTCAGATACTGGAAGATGGTCCCGTTAGAAGCTTCAACAACCGGCGAGCTTGTATGAGAAGATGTATGAATGTGGATGAAGCGAGAGTAGTATGTCAGGACAGAAGAGTGTGGCTTTCTATCCTCTCTGCCTACCCCCACGGGGAAACGGCGTGATGGTAAGTAAGTAAATAGCTTTGTTTCTGTGAGACTTCTATAATTAATCTTAATTAAATAAATAAAATTAATTCGTTTTGCACAATGTTTTATTTACCTATGCGTTTACTCATTGAAGTTGTTTCCTATAAGAGTACGATTGGAACCAGTTTCTCATATAGTTTAACCACCCCGATATATCTTCCCCCTTTTTATGGTATGGGAGAACTCATTCACCCCTAACTCCTCAGAGTGATGTGAAAAGCGCCAATACTTGAATTAGTTAGGCCTTACCGTCAGCCATGTTCCATTGGGGTGTGTAAAGGGAAGGAAACATCAAAACAATCAGTTCTGACATTATTCGCGAACAACCCTTATGACAAAATTTAATAGCAGTGTTAACATTTTTTCATATGTGTCCTATGTAACTGCGTATTTATATTTACATATTAATATTTTACGGTTGTAATATGCTTTCAGGATAAAAAAAAGATATTTCGTTTATTTTATTTACATTAAACAAAATATATTTATAACGTTACTTATTAAACTAGTGGTTAAATTTGTATAAAATAAAGTATTATATTTATAACGTTAGTCATTAAATAAGTGGTTAAATGTGTAGATAGGTTATATATTATATATTAATTGCCGTTTTCCAATACTGGCTAGTTTGATGTTCGATATCTTGCATTCGACTTCAAATGGAGTTTATATTAAAGCTATGACATTTCTTTTCCAAGTCAGTTACTCATTTGTTTTCGTGCCGTTTATTTTTTCCTTGATATTGTTATGTCTGCGACCACGGAAAAATGAAAATTCACGTTTTTTCCTTATATTCCGCCGTGGTACTATTACTGCATAGATAGCACGCAATGTCTATGATGTGTATGGACCGGGTATTTCAAATGAAAGCACTGTGAGCTTTTGATTTTCTGGAAATTTCTGTTCTGAAAACTTTAATCTCACTTAACGAATTGATATTGACGAGATGAAAGCTTTAATGAATATTTGCCTTTGAAGTAGACCTAAACAATTCATTATATTACAACTTGGTAATATTTTTCTTTAACTGTTTACTTAATAATTTATAATTCATATTCTTAAGAATTGTGAACTTGTGAAAGTTGCAGGTACATATTTATTTTCAGTTAGATGAATACAAATATTACTGGAAATCCGACTTAGATTTCTCCAGCATTGTGATTAGCTGCATAACCTAGTCCACGCCACATGTTTATTTATTTATTTATTTATTTGTTTACGCCCATTAGGCTTTTACATAAAGAGTATAAAATAAATTTCAAAAAGCACATACATTAAAAGTTTCAGGAATAGCACCAAATCATGAGTATAAAAATTAAAAATGTAGAGTAGGTAACGAGCAGCAATGCGTATAGGCTTTTACATAAAAAAATATATCATAAAATTAAAAGAACATACATTAAACAATATAAATTACAAGTAGCAAATTATTAAAAGTACCAGGAATAGCACCAAAACATGTGTACAGAAATTATAAATATAAAGTACAAAGCGGCAATGTGTACGAAAAATATATATTACCCACCATTACATATTAACAGCTGAAGTCAGTAACGAAGCAGTATTGCCTCTTTAAGTGTGAACTTTACTTTCTCCAGACTGTCGACGAAAATGTCAATCATGCAACCATATTCATTACAAGTTCCCAATATTCTGTGTATCACAGAATTTGAATGATAGTTAGTATTGCAATTGTTGCGATGGAATGTGACAATTTGTCGCGTTCTATGTGTGGAAGGGATATTATATTCGATACATGCCACAAGGTCAGGGCTGTCCAACATATTGTTTACAATTTTGTAAAGAAGAACTATATCATAAATTTTTCTTCTATCATATAATGTGAGTAAATTTAGTCTCTTCAATATGTAATTGTATTCTATGTTTTGTATTGGTATGCTTAACTTGTAGTTAATGTATTTGAGAAATTTGCGTTGGACACGCTCAATACTGTCTATATGCCCATTATAATATGGAGACCAAACTGATGAGCAATATTCTAATTGGCTCCGGACAAGAGACATGTATAACATTTTAATACTTTCAATTGATTGAAATGGGCGTGATGTCCTTAAAATAAATCCCAGCAATTTTAGAGACTTACAAGTTATCGCATTAATATGATTAGTAAAAGTAAGTTTCGAGTCGAATAATACCCCTAAGTCTCGAATACAGTGTGTATAACAAAACTTTTGATGTATCATAACTATTTTTAATTAATATGTCGGATGCATATTAATATAGGGTGTTGATTTAAAATGCATAGCTGAAAAAAGTATTTAAAAAATTTCAAAACACAACGAAACATTGCTTAATTTTATATGTTACCTACGTTGAATTGAAGTGTAGCAAAAAATGTAAATTAAATTACTTGAACATTTTGTAAAATTTAACAAAACTATAATATTCCTGTAATTTCAATGTAGTGTATAAACTTCTCTACTTATGTCAATTTGAATCCAATAAGAAATGTATTTCTTATTCATTTATTTAAATATCAATAAATTCTTAAATATTCTAAAATACAATTTAATAACACATTTTTGCGTCTAATATAAAACAGGTATAAAAGTTTGTGTATATATTATATCAAATGTGAAGTCTATGTGTCTGTTCTCCATAAACTGTTAATAATCTGATCAAAATGATTCAGAATTTTGCGCAGTAACTTTTCAAGCAACATCCCTTTCCGTTCCATATAAGTGTATTTTGTATTGAATCTACTGCAAATTGTGCATAGCTTCTCTTCTCTTCAATTCATATTCCAGGGAAAAATAAGTGTAGGAAGACGCCGTATCTCACGGCTGCGTAACTTGAGAGACTGGTACATGGGTTACTCGACTAATTTGTTTCGCGCTGCAGTGAATAGTCGTAATCGCCAATACGATAGCCGACCTCCAATAGGAGATGGCACTATAAGAAGAAGAAGATCATCTGAGTCCAGTGTTGCGATCCATGGAAAATCAATAATATTTCAAGAAGAGGCTAAAAACTCACTTCTTCAAGATGTCACATCAGTAAAGCGCTCTTGAAGCGTCTTTCACGCAAAACAGCACTATAAAAATTAAAACAAACATAAACATAATACAATTAATTTTTATTTAAATGATTTTCAAACAATTTTTTATTAATCAATTAGAAAAGACATACAGTAAAATCAAATTAACGAAAAAATATTTTAGCCGCTACCTGGATTCGAACCAACGAAGCTCCATTTGTTCGTCTAAGAAACTCTTCCAGCCGATTGCTCCCAATCTTGAAAAATCACGCAGTTAGTAATGTCTGGAACTTTAGGGGTTTAGCAGTTGAGATCGCTTGTGGTAGTTCGTTATGTATTTACTTGTAATCTATGTAATGTCACACTATGACTATTTATCACGGTCAACAACGATCTGTTGACGGTCTGACTGAAAAAATATGAAAAAATAAAACAGATATAATGCTTTGGTATGTATTTTTCATACCCTCACTGAAAACAATTATTGTAAGAATTTATAAGAAAAACGAACGAAAATCGACGTGAGCGTGAACATAATACAAAAGGAAGAGATATAATGGGACTGTCATTCAGTATGAAGGACAAATCACATAATTCTGTGAAATACAGCGCAGTGAAGATTTTCAATGAAATGCCGGAATACATAATAAAGAAGAAAAAAATAGCTAAATTTAAAATTAAACTTGATTTAATAAGAACACATAAATTAATAAATACTAAAAATAATGTATACTTAAATATTTGCATAATAGTGACCACATAAACATCTTGTAAAAGACGTTTAGCTTGGTTATGCTTTAGTGAAAGTACTCGATCGGTGAATTGACCCATGTCGTTCAATCTGATTGACAATTGGTCAGATTGTCTCGTATCAAGAATGCTACAGACACCGGGCAAAATAAAATAAAATAAAATATTTTTATAATTAAAAATTAAAACACGATGAATTTAACATACAGATATCTTCGCTGTATATATGATTAATCCTATGTGACGTTTTAGTACATTGTGAGATAAACGAATAAAACTGTTCTAAAAAATAATTGCACAGACTAGATTTTTTAAAAATATTTTAAATAATTACTAGACTGACGTTCCAGATGATCGGCAATGTTTTATTTAGTATGTATGCATTATTTATATGAAAAATTGATTCGTTCATCTCAGAATGTACCTACTAAACGACACATAGGATTTATTATATATACAGCGACAATATACTGAAAAAAATCTGTTGTTAAAATACTCGGTTAATTATAGATGAATCATTTACGAAAACCTACAAATATACCTACATATGTCGCCATTTTTTGTAAACAAATTATTGTTACGCGGTTTCCCGCATTTGTGATGTTCTGGATACATTAATTCGGTGATTATCCTCGGCGGTAATCAAATATTTTTGGAAACAGATTTTTTATGTATTGCCGGTTGATTCATTTACTTTTTTCAAAATTGTTAATTTTTTTCAAAATTGTTAAGTTTTTCCCTTTAAGAATGAATAACAAACAAAATAATAACGTATCTTTTGTGCAGGGTTCAGTTGGCGAAAATTATAATATTTTTATATAATTTTTGATAATTTTTTAACATTTTTTCTTTTGATAAATATAATTTCCTTTAAATATTGTAGAAATTCTTAAGTTCTAAAAATGCATGATAAAAATAAAATTTGTAATTGTAAAAAAATATTCCTTATTTAAATTACTTTTTGTCTTCATAAGTGTTTTCGTAATAATATCAAATAAGTAAAATGACTTAAAATGTTTAATTGACAGGACGATTAAGAAATTCATCAAAAAATACTTATATGTATAATAAAAAAAAATAATAAATGTTTTCTAAAGCCTGTAAATTTGCTACTGACTATCAATTTGCTTAAATGTTCAGACAAAAATAATAGGTAAATGGACAGTCCTTTAAAAACGGCAAGTGTAAAATAAACATCTTCAAATTGCATTGCTGGAGAAATATGTTATATGTCTCGTAAATAAGACGTATGTCTCAATGACCAATGTAAACAATAACAATAACTATCCAAAAAATTATATACATGTCTATTTCAATTTGTTGTCGTGTGGTACTCGCCAAGCGAAAAGTGGTAGAGAGTTCGAGCCTCGTCCCGGGCGAACAGAAAGTTAGTAGTTTACTTCACAGCACAATCGCCAAGCTCTGTTTGAAAATATGTAAGAATGTTGACGTCATGAGTACGCATATTTAAAAAAAAAATAGAAAACATGTTTACATATTTAAAAGGAACGTCCTTTACACAGATTGCGGATGACATGATTGCATCCGGAAATGTCATGTCACTTCTGCTGTCAACGTTCCGAGGTTCCAACGTTCTGCAGAGGTTGCTACTGCCGCCTATTACAGAAGTCGATCGGTACTTGGATACTTGGGCAGCTGGCGCCACATCTTCTCGGGAGACGGCCTCTGTCACACGGCTTTGTCAAGAGCAATCATGAAGAAGCCACGTTTTAGACATTGACCCATTTAAAATACAAACCTGAAGCCACTTAGGAAAAGACGTAGTCTATATTTTATCGTTCTTCTTCGTTATAATATGTACTCACTAAGACTTACCTATATTATTTTTTATAACTAAACATAACATTATCAGGTACAAAATTCACGTATATGTATCTATTATACAGGGTGTCAGAAAATATTGTCTACACTTTGGGTGAAATTTCGACAGTTACGAGATAAGCAACATCAAAGTTTGCATTATTTTTATCAATATTTCTGGCTTATTTTCTGTAAAATGTTGGAGTAATGACAAAAAACTTAAAAAAATATTTTTTCTAATTTTTGAAAGGTTTTAATAATTTGATTTGATTTGTATCAAAGCGAATAAATTTTTAATATACCTACCATATAAGTTGCTGTAATGATAGTCCAACGTTTTTCCAAAATAAATCAAGAATATGTATTGAAAAAAAATGAAAACTTTGATGTCGCTTATAACTGTGGAAATTTCACCCAAAGTGTAAAGAATATTTTCTATTCAAAATTGCATGAAGAAGACTCCCCCGAAGTTTTTGCTACTAGCTATGAGATACCCTGAATATTGCTTTTAACTAGTGATAATGGTGCGTGTGATGGAAGCACACTGTATTGCAGATCGTATGAATTTGTCCTACTCTATGACCTTCTGTGTATGTTATTGGCATCTGTGTATGTATGTAACAATCAAATTTTTCGAAAATCATACTAAGAGAGTTGCTTTAAATGTAGGAATTGCGGATAGAAAAAATAAAATTTTACCGTATTACAATAAAAAAAAATTCTGATAAATTCTTCTAAACTCAACAACTAAAATAACTATATTAGAAAAAAGTCCAACCATGAAAATACGCCAGGACGCCCTCTATTCCTTTTGAAGGCAACAGGAATAGAGGGCGTCCGCGAAAGACCTGGCATGATCCGATACTACAAGTATTTGAGGATGGCCCTGTTAAATGCCTCAACAATCGTAGAACTTGTAACAGAAGATGTATGAATGTGGCTGAAGCAAAAGTGGTATGCCAGGATAGAAGAGTGTGGCGTTCAATCCTCTCTGCCTAAACAAACTTCTTCACCTGATGCTTTGTAAAGAATAAGGATAGACAATTTAGAAACAATAGAAAGCAAAAAAAAAAAGATTTATTTCATGCCACCTGGTAAAATTTTTCTGGGACATTTTGCCGTGTGTCTGCGACCTTTCTGGCCGTAGCTTCAGATGCCGTTGCAGGGTCCATCATCAGGTCTGATGTGTGTCGGCCGTGAATGCAACATTTAAAAATATTTTGACAATATCACGTTCCCTAACTGTACTCCATATATTCGAAAAGTTTGACGAGACATTGTGTTTAGATTAGTTATTACATACAATAAGATTTAATTTTATGACAACCCAAAATCATTTTAGTTATTTATTAAATTGAATTCTTTGCTCACTCTTGCTCTAAAAATCACAAAAATAACGGATCAATAAATAAATATTTAAAATTTAAAAACCCTTATAAAGACATCTACCAGACACAACATGATTGTCTTTTCAAACAAAACCTTTACCTTCCATTTCGCAGCCATTTTACTACGAGTAAATACATATTTATCTGTATTGAATCAATTTTTGTATTTAATTTTATTTTGTATTATTTAGATTAATGCATATTTCGACGGTGCCTACGTAAATTAAGCCATCTACATAAAATAATTTTACAGGAGGGCTGTTTGAAATTCAGTTTTACATACAATATTACGGTATTTTTCCGCTTTTATGTCAGTTTTCTCTGAAAAAAGTATTGTGGAGATGAGTATTTCCTATGTATTGGTACAAAAAAGGCACAAATAAATTTTTTGTAGTCATTTGAGATAACGTAGGGACCGTGGATTTGATTGATTGATGTGATTTGTACTTTGTCTTCAAATTAATTTAATTTTGCTACTTATTATCATGAATTGTCTTTTACTCTTAGAGATAAGGTAATTTTATTTTCTCATTTGGAATGTTTTATTAAGTAAGTAAAAAAAACATAAATAACAAAGACAAAATAACTCAACGTGTGTCCAGTACAAACTATGTTAAGCAGAACTAAAAAACCCATTGGATAACTTTATTATAAAAGGTTGTTTTAATGGCCCATTGTTCAGAAAATGTAATTCGTGTCGGTGTAAGAATCAGTTGGAGAGCTTCTGGAGTGAGCTGCGGAATGGACCATAAAAGAGATACATCCACGGGACATTCCTTTATCTCACACAATGCGCTCTGACAGACGGACACCGCTGACGGAATGCAAAACACACGCTCTTATTCATCAGCTGCTGCTGCGACGCAGCGCGTACCTACATGCGCCGCGCCGGACATTGTGCGCTCGCAAACAGCCATCGGCATGACGGCATTTATTAACATTGACATAAATACTCAAGCCTAGAGATGATCACCTTTGTTTCTTCGCAATACCTACATATTTGTGATCCATTGACAACTGAAATTAAAAAATATTTCACTTTCCTGCGCCAACCTTGAAGGTCAGCTAACTAACTAACCAACCACCACACCACGCATACTCTTCCATGTTGGCTCACCACTTTTTCTTCGGCTACACTCATACATCTTCTTTAGGGTTGTTAAGGCTTTTAACAGGGCCATCCTCCAATATTTGTAGAATTTGATCATGCTAGGTCTTTCGCGGACTGTTGCCTTCAACACTCGCCCCATACATTTTCTTAACCATCATTTCCTCGCTCATACGTTCTACATGACCAAACCATCTCAGCACTCCTTTCTTTTTTCTCTCTACCTCACTACAGCCAGCACTACATTCACTTCTAATTTGTTCATTCCTCACTCTATCGACCAAAGATTTTCCACACAAGCGCCTTAGTGACCGCATTTCAACCACATTTAGTCTATCTTTCATTCCAGGATTCACTTTCATACATCGGGGTCGGCACTAGAACGCCATTAAGTACCGCTATTTTTGCTTCTTTTGACGGGTTCTTATTGGCCATAATGGCATTCAGAGCACCAGTTACATTTAGCACCAGTTACCTGCAGCCACTCTCTTTTCGATATCGTTCTCAGCCTTGCCGTCTCTACTAAACATACTTCCCAAGTACTCGAACTCATTCTCTTGTTCTAAGTATTCGTTGTTAACAATTACATAACACTTAGTCATTCTTTCTTCTCTCTCGAACACCATCACTTTCGATTTACTGACATTCATTATAAGTTCACTCTTCATGCATACATCGGACATTCTGGACACCAGGCACTGAAGATCGGCTCCAAGGTCAAAGTTTTAAAATTTAAAAATATGAGCTAAAATTATAAAGGGTGCATGCGACTTGTCTGTACATTTCAACAAAACGCTTATAATTTTGATGGGATCGCTGGCGTGGGAGACAAATAGGTATATTGCTAAGTTGCTATTTTATGAGTACAATATTCAGGTCTATTCTCATTGGTTTGCGTTATAAAAATAAACTATTGTACAACATTGCACACGTCGTCAATTTTGATGTGATGTGACGCCATCCGGGACAGGACATACACTCTAAGGACGAGGAGAGCTGACCCCAACAGTCAATGACGAAAGTGAGTTAGGATGAAGTCAGGGAGAATGAAAGGAAGAAAGGTCAATTTTGATGTGACTACAATTATATAAAGTAAGTGCATAAAAGTTTTATTTTAAAAGCCGTCACCCGTTAAAAATTGCGGCGGTACTTTTACATGTCGGTTCCTAAGGAATAAGCATTTCTTTATTTTATTTTTAAAAAAATGTCGTTAAAAAAAAAACAAAAAAAAAAATCGTACAAAAAACATTTTCGAAAAAAAATTTACGGACGTTACATGAAGTTACGGAGATAGACAGATAGACTGACAGACAAACAGACAGACAGACAGACGGACGGACAGACAGACAACGAATTTATTATAATTGGGATTGGGATAATGATATTTTACAAATAGAAGTATTCCGTACACGTATTCCGTGTTCGCATCTCTATTTAAAAAAAAAAAAATAATAAAATAAAAAATAAATAAAAAAAGAAGTCTGAACATTTCTTATAGAAACTTTATGGACACAAATAAATCCCATCTTTTTTTTCTCAGGATATTAAAACGGTATTTTTATTCTGAGAACATGGAGAAAGTTGTTCGATATTCAGAAAAAGAATCAAGCATTTGTTAAAATATACAGGAAAATATACAACAGGACTGGAACCCGGAAATTAATTTTGCATTATTCATCATTGAAATTGTACCGGACTCGATGAATGCAGGTTGAGCTCGGCAAGGTATAAACTGAAAGCACGGATGCTTACTTACATACATATTGTCAGGATTTTTACTCCCTTTATATTAACTCGTGGCGTCTGCTTGCTTGCCGTCAACAAAAACTTTGGATCGATTTTTGACCCTTTTCCCGTGATTCAATCGAGCTGAAACTTGGCAAGCAGACTCGTGGCGACGATCAAGATCTATCAAATTTTCGTTAAAAAAAATAAATAATTATAGTATAATTTCGGATTTTTAGAAATTTTATTGGTTTTTTCAAATTGGAATCTTTAGAAAAGTTTGATTAGCAACGGCGCGGCGGCCCGATAACGTCGCGGAATTTTTCTAAATTTGAATTACTCCGTCGGTATAATAGGTACATCACTACGAATTTCGAAAATTTACAAAACAATTGGTTTACAGATGCCAGCAAAATTGGGTTTTTTGTGAAAAAATCAAATAATAATTTATTTCTTTTAGATTTCTGCTTAGTTTTGAAGAATTCCACATTACTCAAATCTGATTCTGACTAAATCATTTGACGCTGGAAATTCATAACGTACGATATTGATGATAATTGAATCTATGAAAATCTTGACATCTCAAAACATCTGACATTTTAGAAATATATTAAATTTCTGTAAGTTTAATGTTATGTTATATGTTTTAATTCGTCTTTAATTATTGTTATATTTTACGAAGAAAGGGAGTATAGTAAAAACTTGGTTTTTATGGGTTACTTTTTTTAAATCTTGCAGTTTACGCTCAGTTAATTCAAATTACAGTAGTTTATGTAATTCATTTAATTCTAAAGAAACAAAACATATTATACGAATATCATATCATTTTTTTGTTTGCCGTCTCTTGCGATGTGGACTCCCTGCTGTTTTTCCATCTTTTGGGGGATCTTCCAGGCGTTCTTCTTCCCTCTTCCCACTGGTTTTCGTTATAGGGCATAAGGTGTGGCAAGGCGTATCATATCAATAATACAAATATCTAAATAATAACTATCGATAATATATCTCTAATCATGAAATAAATCGCCAAATACATAATAGGTACTTAAAATATTTTTTTATTGCCTATCAACCCTCCTCGTACGGGGGAAGGGAGACAGCGTCATTGGATTTCTTTTCTAAACAGGAATCTAAAGTTTAGGACCTCCAAGCTAGTTAGTTAGTCATTATTCCGATCTTAATCGTGCATAGCATTTACAGTTCTAATATGATGGAAATCAGGCAAGCTACATATGTATTTCTTAGTACATACATATTTAATATACACTTTCACGAATTGAATAAAAGTAAGTGAAAAGTGAAACAAATGGGCTATTGCTTTCGATTTTTGTGTACGGTGTTTTTTTTAGATGTATAGAATTTTTAAATGAAAATCGTAGTAACGGCCATGGTGTGGATTTATTGGAAAGACAATATTATGCTATAAGTGTTTAAATATAGTGTTTTTTTAGAGATTTGTTTTCAACTGGCAATACTTTTCCAGCGACAGCCAATTTGACAGCTGACAGCTGATTTGTGCTCCTTTTTTTCCTATTGTACCATGAACAGGCGTACGCCGGAACAAAGCCAGAACAAACCTAATTTCTATTTGTTCATCCTTGTCACAGAGCAACATAAAAAAATATTTATTGAGTCTAAAAATCATTTGTGTAGCTATAAAAACGTTTATAGTTACGTAACTGATTTCTTTTGAATTGATATTTTGCTATACATTCCGTTAATTTTTTTTTATCGGTTATTTACTTATATAGTTCCTGTGTTTCCTCCAGCCTTTATTTTAACTTTTAATGTTTGTGCATCAATTTATTTAATAAATTTCTAAACAAATTTTTATTAATCAATTAGAAATAATATACAGAAAAATCAAATTAACGAAAAATATTTTAGCTGCTACCGGGATTCGAACCAACGGACCTCCATTCCATCCGGGGATGGCGCGTTATCCAATTTCGCCACGGCAGCTTGGTAAGTTAACGAAAAATTTTCGACCTTATAAGTCGGTAGTCTCTTTTTTATTGATTAACATTTTTATTCCATTTTTAAAGTAATCCACTTTCTGTAATAACGCGCCATCCCCGGATAAAATGAAGGTCCGGAATATACGGTCACGCACAAAATATACAGGGTCATTCGTAAAACATTAATAACTTCGCAGGACTATATTCCTTCCTTGATTATGAGTCGAAAATGTTTAAGCTATTATGACCTAATATCAATAGTTAAGGAGATATGCGACATCAAAGTTTGCATTTTTTTTCAATATTTGTGACTTATTTTTTGTACAACGTTGGACTATCATTGCAGTAACTTATATCGAATATGAAAAATTCATTCCCTTTAAGGCGATCGTCTAGCAGAATGAGCAAATTTCACAATTTTTTCTCATATATTCTCTTGCGTTTTTTATCACATTTTTGGATGAAAATATCTTATTTTAAAATTTATTCATCAGGTTACATATATTTTAAATACAAATATCTTATTAAAATGTCACAAACTAAATTATATAATTGATTAATAAATTACCAAACCTTCAATGTTTTAAAAATGAAGAAAATTTCTCCACTTTGTGGGCTTTTTATGACTGAATGGCCTGTTGAGATGGATTTTTTATTCAATAATATTACAAAGTGAATAATTATCTTAAATTTATCACAATTATAGCAAAATCTGTTAGTATGTTTACTTGCAATTTATTTTTTAAAAAATACTGTTTTTTTTAAATATATTTATTTTTTTGTGGGTTTTTTCCAACTCTTTTTACATGGTTGACAACTTTTTTACTTCAATAGTCAAAAGAATAGATACAATAATTTTATAATAAAAACAAAAAAAAATAAAAATCTTTGACGATATTCCTGATTTTAGATATTTAATCAAGACGCAACGTATTTATGACACAATACGCAGTGCCTTGATTAAATAGCTAAAATCTGAAATCGAGAATAATTTTTTGATTTTTTTGTATTAATTTTAAAATAATAATGTCTATTTCTTTAATATATTAAAGAAAAAAAGTTATAAAATATCTAATAAGGGTTGGAAAAAACCTTCAAAAAATAAAATATTAAAAAAAACAGTATTTTTTAAAACATAAATAGCAAGTAAACATACTAACAGATTTTGCTATAATTGTGATAAATTTAAGATAAACGTTTACTTTGTAATATTATTGAATAAAAAAGACATCTCAACAGGCCATTCAGTCATAAAAGGCCCACAAAGTGGAGCAATTTTCTTCATTTTTAAAACATCGAAGGTTTGATAATTTATTAATCAATTATATAATTTAGTTTTTGACATTTTAACAAGATATTCGTATTTAAAAAATATGTAACCTGATGAAAAAATTTTAAAATGATATATTTCCATACAAAAATGTGATAAAAAACGCAAAGAGGAGATATGAAAAATGGTGACATTTGCTCATTCTGCTAGACGATCGCCTTAATACAAGTCAAATAAAAAAATAAAAACCTTCGAATTCCAATTGGAAAACATTCCAATTGAATTTTTTTAGGGTTTTTATTTTTTATTTAACTTGTATTGAAACGAATGAATTTTTCGTAATCGATATGAGTTAATATAATTATAGTCCAACGTTTTACAAAAAATAAGTCAGAAATATTGAAAAAAAAATGCAAACTTTGATGTCGCATAACTCCATAACTATTGATATATTAGGTCATAATAGCTCGAACATTTTCGACTCATAATCAAGGCAGGAACATAGTTCTGTGAGGTTATTAATGTTTTACAAATAACCCTGTATAATAATAAATGTAATAGAAAAAAATTGAAGGGTTATTTCTATGTGTATAATAAAATCTGGTGCAAGATTCCAACATTTATTTCTCAAGACACATCGATTGTATCTATTGTAACGTTACGTATTCATTATACATTGCAGGTCCAAAGTACGGGTACGTATGGGAGTGAGTAGCTGCTCTAGACAAGGATGTGAGCATGAGCTCCGAGGAAGGTTTGTCTGGGAAACATTGTGTCGTGTCATAAACATTGCTCCACCGACTCTGACAGCTTCTCAACTTGTGACGGACTGACGGACGTTTTGCAGTCGGTATATGTATTTTTCAGGATGGTGCATCTGCCATGTCGCGGAACGAAAAAAATGATAAATATAGTTTACAATTAAAAAAGAATTTGAGATGTCGAATCTGTCCAACATTGGTCAAGATAATTCAAAAAGGTGTTTTAAATTGAAAATTCAAAAATCGTTTTGGCAACAAGGTTTCAACAAGGTGAAAATTTTGTAAATTCATATCGAGTGTAAAAAGCCAGAAGGGCGTAGTAATTTTTTCGTACTTTACAGGGGACTTAAAATAAAGTTCTGTCAATCTGATTTTGTCAATGTTTCTTTTATTATTAAACGATTTCCATATTTATTAATCCAAAACACATATGAAAATCGTTTAATAGTAAAAGAAATATTGACAAAATCAGATTGACAAAACATTTTTTTTTTCCTGTAAAGTTCGAAATAATCACAAACGCCCTTTTGACTTTCTTTCAGATATAATTCTTCCTAAATTAAGTATTCAACATAATTGAGATATAATATTTTTTGTTATTTTAATTAATTTAAAGATCAATAAAAAAATACCCAAATAATGATACAGTAAAACTTCCCCCCATACTCAAAATATCAAAAAAGCATAACAATAATGTTTTTCCTGCTATTTTACAACATTTTGACGTTTGACGAATATCTTGTCATTTGTCATAGAATAAGCATATGTCCCATCTATTTTGTGTCTTATTAATATAACAAACCTGTATTTTCAAATTGCTATGCGAAACATGATGGATGGAAACATGGAAATTATGTCTCCAAATTACAACACATGTGTTAAAAATACCATTTTCAAATTATATGTGAACATCAGATCTGCAAGAAGAGATCAGTAAGGGGTTATCTAGGGTAAATTTCAATCGTTTTTTTTTTTAAATCATAAAAAATAAAAATGAGTTTTTGGTAAAAGTTAGTAAATATTTAGTAAAATATTTATAGAAGTAAGTCACAGTTCAGAAGTAAGTTCATCTAGGGATCCATGCTTGGAGTAAGCCTGAGAGGTAGAATAAGAAATGATGAAATTAGGCGCAGAACTAGAGAAATGGATATCATGGATGATATCCGGATGGTAGCGAAGCGAAAATGGCAATAGGTATCGCATGTTGCAAGGCAGGATGCTACAAGATGGACTCCCAGAGTTCTGAAGTGGAGACCTTTGGAGAATAAAAGAGGCGTCTGAAGACCTCAGAAGAGATAACCGACGATATTTATTTATTTATTTTATTTTGGGGAAAATTAACAGCAAATCAACATCTTAACAAATATAAAATAATGGTTTATAAAATTACCGCCAATTACCGCAAATATAACCGCTGTGGGGGGAAAGAAATGGCTACAATTAGCAAATAACAAGGAAGGATGGGGAAGGTTATGAAAAAGGCCTATATCCAGCAGTGGAGAGTTGAAGAAGAAGAAGAAAAAATCACAGCTTTAAACAGCAAGGATTTTTAAAATAGTCATAGTTTTCATATAGAAATTGATTTAGTTGCATAATTGCACATATTGTGTCCTTTTGGATAATGTAGAATACAAGAAATGTGTTTATGTGTTTGTGGGGGAGCGTGTGTTCTTTTCTTTCGTCTGTAGTTCCCAGACGTGGGAAAGAAGGGCTCCACCCACGTTTTGTAGTGATCGATGAATAAGGAGAAGGTTTCTTTAAAGTCACCACTCGTTATGTAACGTGAATTCTCCAAAGTCGTGAAAGTTTTGATGAATTTATTTATTCGATAAAACAATTGCAAGTTATACATTATTACAATAATAAAGACAATGATAAATGCTCGATGGAACAGGGCCTCCGGCCTACGCCGCGGGTAGTTGAGAAACTGACATGCTCGTACAGTGCGTTGGCTATTTTTATATATTTTGGGAACAAAAAACTCTCTTGAAGTCTGGCGTGTGCTAACGGTGACGCTGACGGTACTTCGGGCATCGTGTCGCTGCTGTGCCTCTGTTTTGTCTATGTTGCGGATTCCAGCGATCTCTCGACGCATCTTGGTTTGACCTGCTGTCCGCTGCAGAAGTCGCGGCTACACAATGTGCCTCTTGTATCACGTGTCACTGGAGGTCACGCCTTGCTTACTATGTATGTGTTGATGGTCTGTTCAGGGCTGTGGCTGTGTATGGGGTAATTCCCACATATTAATTTATTTCACCGTTTTATTAGTTTATTATTTTATGTTTTTTGTTCTAATACATGATTTACGTCAAAAAAAATATTGTAGTACATAAAAATAAGTAATTTTAAAGTTTTTCATAGTAAACTTTTTGAACTCCAGTTTAAACTCCTTTATATTCACTGTATATTGTATTGTTTTTCGGTAGACTGTCCGATAAGATTTTAAGTCCTTTATACATCAAACAATTTTGCGAAGCGTTTTTGTTTTCTTCGCTTTCAAATCAAAAAGCTTCCGTTGTTCTTTAAGGATTACTGGTTTGATGATATTATTATAGACATACAATTTAGTTTTTCCGCCGAGGAGTTTTACTTTTAGGAACTCGCTCATCAGTACGTCTCAGCCTTTCTGTATATGGTTCTCAATTTCAACAAATAAAATATTTGAAAAAGGAATTTATTTCTAAATAATCGTTTCATAAAACATGGCAGACGCGCCAGCTACAAGTCGGTCGCCCCGGATTTGCATACTGTCTCCGTTTTACAGCTATAAATCGTTGGAGCGATTCTGCGACCGCTGTTCTTTTGTTTCCAGTTGCGCTGGTCAGTTTTCTGTCATCTCCCATCGCCTGCCAGCGGCGCGGCGGCTCCGCGGCCCGGCCTGGGGCGAGGGCACAACTAGAGTGGAATCGGTAATGACGCGGTCGAGGAATTGGATTATTTTCACATAGGTACAAGTTAGTTTGTCTCCCCGTGAAATGTAACCGGGTGCTCGCGAGGCGCGTGCAGTGAGGACATGGAAGCATGACATTTACGTGAACATATATTTTGGAATAAAAGTTAAATGTAGGTATATCTGAAATAATATGCGGGGTAAAAAAGCTAAGGCATCAATTTAAGTTTTGTTATTTTCATGTGATATTATTATCTTTTACTTTTTTACATTTTTATATATTATCTGATACCTAGGCTCACTACCAAGTTTATTTTCATGTTTTGTTATGTTCATATAATATTATTATTTTTTATATATATTTTATCCTTTGTAAATTATACCTATAACTAAATGCTATCTACTTATGCAAAAAAATGGAAAAGAAACGTGCCGGCGACCTGTTTAATGCTTGGCACGATCTATAATATTAGAAAATATGTATTATGAATAATAATAATAAAAAAAAATATCCAAAACATTAAAAAATATATATTTTAAATGTATTCACAGAGGATTACTAATGTAAAATGAATTTACATTTTGAAGGAAATATTGTTCTATTCCTTCTAAAATCATGTTTTGTAATGATTGTTAAAAGAAAAAATAGCAATATTCTCATGGTATAAAAAACAAAGGCAGCAATATCCACTTCAACCAACCAACCCCTAACGATGAATCGCATGACAAATTGTCCGCTTCGTACTAAAGTGCGTGTTGACGTCGAATTTTGATTGAAACATCATAGCAAAGACAGCAATATCCAATTATTTAAAAAGCAGTACACTGTAAACACAGCAATATACATAATTAAAAGTAAAATATTGATTGAAACACGCATACAAAAGGAAAACTGATGTAGAAATTGTTTTTAAAAACTTATTTCCAATAAGATGTTGGTTTCATAGATTCCAGAGAAATTTTCTTGAGTAGTGACATTTTTTTGTATTGATCTCAGAAAAACCTCAGTGGGAAATTGCTGCTAAAAGTACACAAGTACTTTTATATTCATCGTATATTGATATATTAAGATCTGAATAAAATGATATTAATTGTGATAGAAATATTACGAGATGTACCTACCTCTTATTTTTTTCGAATTATATGTTTGGGTAAAAGTCATGTTTCAATGTACTCACTGCACGCCCCTGGTCTCTACGCGATGTAGTAGGTATATTTTTCAATTTTACTGCTTCTGTGCAGTGCGAAGGCACATTCAATAAATACTTATAATATTAAGCTATATCTAAAAAATTCTAGAATAATGTCACGATATGCATATTTATTTTTAATTAAAAAAATGTGAGGCTCTACAATTAATGTCGAGTTTCCCATTTAAAAATAAAATAATGTTTTGTTTTTTTATACACCTTGTATTTTTTTCCTGTAAGTTAAAAAGTTTTAAGTCGTCTAGTGATCCGGTGGTCGATGGTTCGAGTCCCATTCCAGGAGCACAGGCTTTTAGCTTAGTTTGAGAATATTAAGAATATTAATATGACACGTATTCCGTGTGCGCCTCTCTATTTTAAAAATAATAAAAAAATAATTGAATTGAAAGAAAATCTAAATTACGTCTGTTGGCATGGTGGTTAAAAAATACGCCTATTGATCAAGTTGGTCGGGGTTCGAGTCTCATTTTAGGAGACTAGCATGTTAGTCGCACCAGCAATGTTTTAATAGCAAGAGAATTTAGCTTAGAAAACAGTAAGAATATTGATTTGAAACGTATTATGTAAACGCATCTTTGCCGTTGTTAAAATAATACAATATTTAAATAATTAATATTTTTTAAATTTCATTTATCATATAAACGATTCTTATTATTTTTACTAGTAAGCACATGAAGCTCGCATTTGTGAAAATAAAAGGGGGCCACTTTCAAAATATTTTTCTCATATAGATTTTAAAAATCAATACTAACTATCATGTAAAATACTATGTCGAGTCTTTGGGCCCACAACTGTAACGATGTAAATGATAAAAAAACACCAAAAGTTATTTAAGTGACTTATAGCCCACATGTACATACAATCAATATATCCAGTTAGGGAAATATTTATTCGATTATACCAATATTATTTTTGGATTATTTCCGAACAGCTTAGCGATGGCTCTTTTGCGAGACTCCAATCTCGTGTTTCATAAAATATTTTTATGTGAATTTTTTTATAAAATAATTACAATGTAATACATATATCCAGATAACGGGTAAATGTACAAAATAAAATATTGTTTGGTAGATATATATGATGAAAAATTTTTCACATAATAAGAAAATTATGGCCAGAAATTAAAGAAAAAGTATTGTTTTGACAAAAAAAAAATAAAACATCCAGAAACTTTCGGAAAATTCTGAATAATTTAGAAAATTAAATATTCGAATAATTTAGAAAAGTATGGAAGCAGCCAGACGAGAGTATAGCTATCTATAGCACGTCACCGCGCCAGCGTTAAGTTGAAACTGCGATCAGCGAGCGGCATATTACTGAACGAATTTTGCAAATGATCATTTTCGAGCACTCTAGAAAGTTCTGAAATATGAAAGTGTTATGTGTACTATGTATTTCCAAAAAAGTTTACCATTCACCAAATTGTTTTTCTCGAAACCCATAGCAGCCTCATACTTGAAAGTATTTAGTTCAATGCCGATAGATCGGCATTCATTGCATTTTAATGACTTGCAATAATTTTTTAAATACATTAACGCAATAAGTAACCAAATATATTTAACGAATATATTAATAGCTATCGGTCACTTTCTTTAACTTTATTACCCAGTTGAGGCTAATAATATAATATTAAGTATAGGTATTCTATACAATTTATACAGGGTTATTTGGAAAACCTTAATAACCTTGCAGAACTATATTTCTGCCTTGATTATGAGTCGAAAATGTTCAAGCAGCCATGACCTAATATAAATAGTTATGGAGATATGCGACATCAAAGTTTGCATTTTTTTCCAATATTTCTGACTTATTTTTTGTAAAACATTGAAATATCATTACAGTAACTTAAATCAAATATGAAAAATTAATTTACTTTAATACAAGTCAAATAAAATAATAAAAACCTTCGAATTCCAATTGGAAATATTAAGGATTTTTTATCATTTTATTTAACTTGTATTGAAACAAATGAATTTTTCGTAATCGATATAAGTTGCTGTAATGGTAGTTCAACGATTTACAAAAAATAAGTCAGAAATATTGAAAAAAAATGCAAACTTTGATGTCGCATATCTCCATAACTATTGATTTAGGTCGTGATAGCTTGAACATTTTCGACTCATAATCGAGGCAGGAATAATGTTTTCCAAATAACCCTGTATATACCTACTACATAATTTTATTGTATTTCAAAAACACGATTAGTGTGTTATAGAATATATCAATTACATAGTTTTGTATACTGATTTGCTTACCGATACATTTAAACTGACTTTGAAGACTTGAGAACTTTGATCCAATATAGCTGGAGAAAGTAAAACCTGCCTATCAAAACAGGTTACGTATTGACGGTCTAAGTAAACACTGCGAACGACGGAGGTGGTTGGCGGTGGGGGGGTGGGGTCGGGGTAAAAACAAACATTCCAAGTCAGTGGCTGCCATGGAGTGAGTGCAGTGTTATTTGCAAAGGTTGTACTTTCTTCTCAATCGGGAAGAAAGAGAGCGGGCGGGAGAGCCTCCACAGTTGTGAGACTGACATCGGAGGCCATTACTCATTCTGTCACCCCTTCGCTACCCACCCTTCCCGTTGCCGATAGTGAGGGTGACCACTGTAAAATAAAATATAACTGTCTAACCGTACACTTTTATTTTTAAATATATATTTTTTTAATATAATGAGCGTAGCTTATTTTAACTATATTACCAATTGTTATTAATATTTTACATTTACAACGACACCCTTGAAAGAAGTCATCAATTTATTGACAAATTGAGAAAATAAACTTCCATACGAAATGAAAAATAAAATAAGATACCCGGAAATGAAACGTAGAAGGCAATAATAAGACAAAAGTAAACAATCTGAGTATACTTAGGTACATAATTATTGCCCTCATAATCATCATCATCTTATTCCCCTTGTCCTAGTAGGGTCAGGGGTCCAAACACTCGACAAGGTGCTTCCATGATCCCCTGTCTTGCGCTGCTTCTGCTCGAGTCAATCAAACCAGACTGTTTTCAAATACATTTTTTTGTTGTCTCTCCCAGCTTAATCTGGGTCGACCCACCGGCCGTCTTCCCTCCGGGGTTGCCAAGAGGATTCTTCTTGGTAATCGTTCCTCTGGCATTCTAAGCACATGTCCAAGCCACCTCAGTTGTGATTTATCTATGTGCAGGAGTAGGGGCCGAGTGTGTGCCTTATGTCGGCACTTCTCACTCTGTCCATCAGTGTGACTCCCGCTACCCCCCTTATAAAACTCATCTCGGCAGCCTTGACTCTTGATCTCACTCTCTTCGTCAGGATCCAAATTTGATGGCCATATATTAGGGTGAGCCTGTATTATTGCCTTAGTAGTTATGTAGTTATTGCCCTATCAGAAATAATTCCGTTTTTTATAGAACCAAATGCTTATCATATAACTCAGGTGTATACAATTGTTTTATTTCTTAAATATTTTTTCTAACTATTAAAATTTTGAGCAATTTCAAAAGGTGTAAGACACCCATATACGCCAGCCTCATTGCCTCAAAGCGTCTTGACACTTTTGGAACCACTGGCTTACCTAATAATATTGTCATGAGATTCTGAAATTTAGTCATTGCAAAATTCCACGTAAGTCTATAATAATTCGAGAAGACGAAATGCGCGAGAATATGTGTATGAGAAGATACCTATGAGAAGATTCGAGGAGAATGTTCCTTATAAAAATACGGCGTATCGCGTGCAGTCGACAATCTCAATTTGACAGCCGCATTTAAGCGCAGAAGGCGAAGTAATAGAAATAACGAAAAACAGGCAAACTGCGAAACTATCGAATTACAGAAAATTATTTCAGTTAAATTTGTGCCCAGTGACTGTTTGTAAATGTAATATTCTTTCTCATATTTGTGGAAAAGATCTTTGATGCCCGGAATTCCAATGAAACTCGTCGGCTTCCAGTTATTTTATTGGTTTACAAATTTAGTTCGGTTATAGTATAATAGGAGTAATGTTCACGTCTGCAGAATGGAGCCTCTCGCTTTATAATATTATGTCTCTTTCTTCCATGCCGTCACTTCCATGTCACTCTCATTCATCAGACAGACGTCACTCAGATAGGTTGCAATAAATAAAAAATTGATTGACCTATTTAATTTTTTTAATTCAATGGTCGTTGCACTGGCTTCTCATTCCGGGTGATGATTTTGTTACAATGAAATAAGGTTTGCGAACGGACATTTTTAGGCGGTACCTATATGAAATGATATGGACGATAAGAAATCATAGGCATCCAAATGTAGGAATAAAATTTGAAAATATAACGATATATATAATTTTAGAGAAAATATCTAAAAATTTACCTATTTGCATTAGAACTGCAGTCTATACTAACAAAAACCTAGGTAAATACATACTTAATAAACTCTAAAGATAAAGTTGAACCATTTAATCATTCTGGGATATAAAAAAAATAATTGTAACGACTGTTCAACATTTTTATAGGTAAAACAGAACGTTTTTTTAATATTAGAAAAAAAGAACACCTAAGATTTCTTAGTAATAATAATTTCTCAGAGTTCTCAAACTGTGTATTGGAGACAGGTTACGCTTCTAAAAAATAAAACGGTATCGAAATTTTGCATACAAATAACAGAGACCTTAAGTTAGACCAAAAATTTACGGGGTGGGGTCAAAAGTTCTCCCTCTCTCCTCCCAAACTCTGAATCTCTTTTGGTAAGAACCTTAGTTAGGCACTTTGGTTAGATTAACACGCATGTGAGGAATATTTTGGGGAGTAATACTATGTTTGCGGTGTGTAGTGGTATTTACATGCTAGTGTAGTGGTTGTCCTGACGAAGAGACCGGTAGGTCTCGAAACCGGTAAACTAAAAATCTCCGTAAGTTGTTATATATAATACCAACATGACTAACATTTTGTTAAAATGCCACAAAGTTAATGCTTTGAATATTAAATATATCAATAATAGTTAATAATTTTGCGGAATGGAATGATGGCCACCCCACGGAAGGTACCCGACTACCGCTGCCGCTTCGCCCCGTGAAGTAAAGCGAATGGCTGAACGATTGATGAATAAGCGCGCGAAATTAACGGAGATGTGGTGATTTTAACTTGTTTAACAATCGTCATAACTGTAATACAAATAAATTGATGTTTCGCCAACACTTACTTTCTCGCATCACCTTGAGGTATCAAAAAAACATTCGTATTCAATTTTTTTTAACCTAACTATTGCACAAACGAAATTCGTTTTATGATTTATTTAACTGTAAATAGTTTCGGATATTTTATACGAACCGTATGTATTTCCGAGAAGCGAATCTCGACGTTTCGTTGAATACATATTCGAGGTCATCAGGATGACCTTTACCTGCGGAGGTGGAGGTCGGACTGATTAGGTGCTGCTTTCTAGGGCGTAAATTGTATGCACTTTGTTGTGGAGCGTTCTCTTCTTCTACAATAGAGGTCGCCAGTGTGCAATGTGTAGGTACTAGTTACGTCGGCGGATTTTACTGAGACTTCTCTTAAGGGTTGAATCAGTGTCGTTTGAACAGGGCGCCAAATACTTAATAGTTTGTAACTGTTATCTCTATTGAAATTGGGATGTTTGTATATTTCTATGGACTCCCTTACTAATCTGGATAAAAGGTACGGTTCTGTTGATAAGATTTTTGCCTCGTCAAATCTGATGAAGTGACAGAGATTCCCTTTGGATGCATGTTCGCAGATTGCCGATATATTGGAGTTGTTTTTAATTGCTCCAATATGTTCCTTCAGTCGTGTAGCGATATTGCGTTTGGTATGTCCTATGTAGTATCCGAATGTAATATCCGAAACTATTTACAGTTAAGTATGTCTAACGACCGTAATAACAACCTTAACTCTTTAATCGTTGTATGATGTTTATTAATAACATACATTGGTTAATATAGTCACGAGATCGTTGCTGTGGGAGGCCAATGAAACATTTAAAACAATTAAAACTTTTGTTTACTAAACAAAATCACATTAATTGTCACTAGAATGTACCCCACAGGTTTGCACTAATTCAAGCCAATTTCGTAATTCGTACTAATTATTGAAGCAAGAGTGGACACGTTGAGAACTAAACACAGAGCATTGGTGTGTATGTTCCTGATGATTACCTTAGACAGGGTCAGCATAGATTGTTTCACATTCCAATATATAGGACCAACCGGCCAATGGTTAAGCCTGTTGGAAGAGCTACCGCTATGCTGAACAATATCACTCTGGATATTGATCTGTTCTATGTGTTTGAGAGGGTTTTTCGAAGCAGGATTCTCCTACACATTCGATATGAATGATTTTACATATGCTTAGTATTCGTTTTTGTTGTTTATATATTTCTAACTTATTTATAAAATTTACAAATGAAATTTGTGTTTGTTATATAAAAAATAAATAAATTGAATTGATTAAGAGCTTAAGACCCAATACGGAATTCCGCAGAACCTGCGACGTACAAGACACTGTACGATGGAGCATGCAGAGAAGGCGTTTCTGGAGGAACCATGTTGAGAGAATGACCAGACAAGACTTCATAGAGCCGTGATACGCGGGATTCCAGAGGGGAGCCAACCGACAGGGAGACCATCAAAGAGATCACCAAGAGACCATCAGAGAGAGCTGAACGTCCTCGTCACAAGACCAGTCAGATCTGTCAATATAGATCAAGGATCTAATAAAAGAAGAATAATTATTTATTATCACTCGTCTATGGAACACTCGTAAACTTCTCGTTTGCCGGCAGGTATTCACGTATTTCGATTTCCTCTTGTCTATTACCTATATTCGCTAGCTTTCATGGTCGCTTCTTTGTCGCTTGTCAAACAACTCTGAGCTCCGCAGTGGCTCGTCGCGAATTTATAATAATTCGTTGCTTCTAGTGTGTTCCAGAATAGTTTAGTCAGTTCCACATTCATGTAGAATATTCGAAAGACTTAGATTGTACGTAGTAACAATTGTTTTAGACTCTTGTGATACATTACTCGGCCATTTTGAAAATTTTGAAAAAAAATGAAAATTTGAAAATGAAGTCCGTCTCCGTGACGCGCGCAGCTGGTGGAGATAATCATGTCACCAGAGTTTGAGTGAAAAGAAAAAATGATATTTTTTTTGTTAAATGATGTTATCTATGAAGTACCATATTTAAAAAAAATGTTGCGTGTACATGAGAGCAGTTTAAAAATTTTTTTTTTTCCTAAAACGAAGCGAAGTTAAAAAATCATATTTAGTGAACAGCGCAATCATAAGTAAAATCGTAGATAATGCTTTGAGTAAGATTTGTGCAAAACTTGAACAAAATCGGTAAGTCCGATTTTTTTAATATTTTCTCCATCAGCCTGAAAAAGGGAGATTCAACAAAAATGAAATTCTTTTGAGAATTTATCAATCAGAAACTACTGTAGGTATTACCTACCAATTTTTATTTGGCAAATATAACAAACGGGAAGCATATTATAAAATTGGTTGATAGTTTTTAAATTTAATATGTATTTAATATCAATTTATATTACAAATTATATCATAAAATAAAAATAAGCGTGACAATCGAGTAATAAAGAAGAAGTTAGTGAATGTTCAGCAATATTTTATTTTTATAATTATTCATTTTACATATTGCACTAGCCAATTTGTTCTAAAAATGGTTGATATTTTTTTAAAGAACCAACCCGTTGATCTGTTATGCAAACGTGCACTATTAATGCAACCATCTTAGCCCCAGCAAGATGAGGCAAATTTTTCCAAGATCTTATTTAGATGCGTGCACATTATACTTAGTATCTGTCTGCGCATAAAAAATTACAAAAGTGTGTTATTAAAATTTTTATGCACTTACATTTAATTATGCATTTAGGAGTGAAATTATACATGTGCGAAATAATGACTGATAATTTCATATTTTACTGCACTATTCAGGGGTAATTGCAGTTTGCTGCGTGAGATAATTAATATAGGAAGTCAAGTATGCACTTTGATTGATGTGTGACGTGCACCTATCCTTGCAGAGGTATTATATTTTTGAACGATGTCTGGTCGCACCGAAATTGCGCGCTTGCGGTAATTGCTGAGAAACGAATGAAAAAGTACCTAGGTAGGTAGCCTACCCAAAATATCTCTAATTATTTCTTCTTCAATAACTGCAAAATAACACTGTGGCAACATTATTTATATTAATACAAAGAAAACACTAAATATAATTATAAATATTAAAATCCTTTTTGCTAAAAGTTAGTACATTGTATGGAAACCGGTGGACCATAAAAATAATCAATATGGTTAAAAAAATTATTTTATTATTTGTTTTAATCTACTTATATATTTATTAATTACACCTACATGTTTCGGAAAAATCTTTCTATCATCAGAGTGTTTTATATATGTCAAAATATCAATATGTATATATATATATATATATATAAATGTTAATATTAATTTCTTTGGAGGTAACCCGCGTCAAAATCTGGTCCTCAGTAGGATCATTCGTCAACCGACGTTTCGCCTGAATCACAACAGGCATCTTCAGGGTGCCTTGTTAATAAATTTCCGTCACGAGGGGCAGTGCGAGCACGTCCGTTCGTATCGGAAGCTTACTACCAAATTAATACTAACATTTCTAACACCCGTGAAAACCTTTACATGTACATATATACAAAGTTTATACAAGGTTTATACAAAGTCTGTTACTTTTTTAACTAAACTTCTGTTAATTTCGTTATGTCCAATAATAGGTTCCTAATCCAGAGTTTTTTTAATTTGTGACTTTTGTTTTTTTTAAGTAAAATATTACATTTTCCCTATTAAGTAAAATATTACATTTTCCATATATGTAATTTGGAATCAATTTCCGAAATGCATATTACAACAACAAACAGATTACAGAATTATAATGTCGCGGTAAACTAATGCAATATTGCTAAGTATCAATTCAGTGGTTTTCTAAGTAAAATGTTAGTAAAATAAATATATTATTATAAAGTGAAATTTTTACTGACAATTTTTTTCCTATCTAAAAATTTGTTTTGAATGTCAAAATATATTTCTTGATGTGTGATAAACTTATCGAGTGAAACAAAATATTTTTCGTGTAATATACGAGTAAGAGTGAAAATTATTTTTATGAATGTGAATATGGTCTAAACAAAAGTGCAACTAATTGCCACCCATAAATACACGCAAACCTAGGCATTACCTGTATGTTCTTTTTGATTAATTAAGTTTGGTAGAAGGTAAATAGGTATTTGGTATCTCAGAACGAAGTAAGCAAATCATTTCATTACATTACTTAAACCACGCCTTGGTATTTCTATCTCTTGCAATCTCGGTTATAAGCATTTTTAAAAAGTTGTCATATCCCAACCACTTATTGTTTTCGATTCCACATCGATACCATCAGATTAAGACAACAGGATAATTGTTTCGCCTTATTTAAATCTTATTAAATAACTACAATATAATTTAGTAACCACTCTACATCCTGCTTAGTCTCAAATGTGTAGAGAGGAGTATGTCGATGTAACAAATTAGATAATCGAAAGAGATAATTTTACATTAAGATTTAAATTATTACTCGTCTGTATGATACTTTATACTCGTCTTTTCAAAATATTTGCGCGTCTGTTTAACACTTTATTTATTCACTATTAAATGCTTAGTAGGTGCTCTCTTAATTTATTATTGCTGGTCGCACTGAATCCCCACTTCGCTTTTTGTATCTGATTTCGCTTTCTATGGTCTCATCTGGCTTGTCAAAACTAACTATTGTTGCCGCGCGTCCTTTACGTTATTTATAACCGATCGACTTTTAGAAACTTCTGACGTGTTTTTGGGCATGCACGTTTTTTATAGAATATACCAGTCTGTCCGTAAACCTTCGATAAAATGTCATTTTCCTCGTTCACGCTCACATTTAAACCGCAACTGCCGTGGAATAGCGCTTTTTTTCATACTGGCAATACCGACAGAGTCTTCTAGTGTTAGATCCACAACACTCATCAGATAGGTATGCAGGTAAAGCCAGTAAGCTTGTTAGCCGGCTTCTATGAAAAAATAAAATTTTTCCTTCTAACCCAACTTGAAGTAGGTAGGTACGTCGAGACTTCAAAAGACCCCCTCTCTCGCCAGGGTGAGATGATTTGAATCGGAGCAGAGCCGCAGAGGACCGGCATCCGATTAATGAATGGGCCGCTGGGCACCGCGTTCGGGGGAGCGTCGCCCGCGCGTTAAAAAAAATAAAAGTGGCATACCGAAATGAGATCATAAATCACGGATCACCTTTGTGGCGATGAATACGAGCGGTGAAGTGGTGACTGGACATGCCTAGAAGCTGATACGTCAATCCAAATGGCATGTCTTTTGTTAATCTCCAGGAGAAAATAACTAAATAAAAATATTTTCTATATCAATAAAAAAACTAACCCATAAAAACCAAGTTTTTATTATACTCCCTTTCTTTGTAAAATATAACAACAATTAAAAACGAATTAAAACATATAACATAACACTAAACTTACAGTAATTTAATATATTTCTAAAATGTCAGATATTTGAGCTTTGATAAGAAACTTCATGCTTTGAAGATTAAAATCTAAAAACATTTGTCAGTCAATTTAGGTTTTCGACATTCGTAGTGAAGTACCTATTATGTATACCGACGGAGTAATTCAAATTTAGAAAATATTCCACGACGTTATCGGGCCGCCGTATTCAAACTTTTCTAATGATTCCAATTTGAAAAAACCAATAAAATTTCTAAAAATCCGAAATTATACTATAATTATTAATTTGTTTAACGAAAATTTGATAGATCTTGATCGTCGCCACCAGTCTATTTGCCAAGTTTCAGCTCGATTGGATCACGGGAAAAGGGTTAAAAATCGATCCAAAGTTTTTTCACCCGGCAAGCCGGCAAGCGAGCAAGCAGACGCCACGAGTTAATATAAAGGGAGTAAAAAGAGAACACTTTGTATAACACCTATTTATTGAATAATCAACATGTTTCGTTGCCAATGGTGCCTTCATCGTAATTCATAATTCAAAATTATAAGAATAGACACCAACAGAAACAAAAAATTCAAAATAAATATATGGGAGTTGAATAACTAATATAGAACTAATGTGAAAACAAATTTAAAAGATAACTATTTGGAAAAAGAATTTGGTTATATATAATATTTAATTTGCTTTTATCACTTTTTCTGATTTCTAAAAATTCTAACTTATCTAACTTTAATCCCACATTATCTGACTAACATGATTTATTTCCAAAAGTTGATTAGAAATATCAGAATAGTTGTTATTTAAACATCTTAAGTGATCCTTAATTCTATTATATATTTTTTTGCAAATACATGTTATTCCTACCTATGTAAAATTTTGTATTGAAATTACATCTATACCTATAAAACTCAATGTCTGTCTGTCTGTCTGTCTGTTTGTCTGTCTGTCTGTTCTCTATACAAATCCACACCGTTTGTCCGATTCGATTCAAATTTTGCATACTTATGCTTTGGGACCCGGCGGGTAACATAGGCAACATTTCTCCCCTATTCTCTTACCCATTCCCCTCCCCCTGACATATTTTCGATGCCAATCTTTATCGTTTGACCGATCGGACTCAAAATTTGAAAACTAATTCTTTAGGACTCGGCGGCTAACATGGGCAACATTTCCCCCCTATTCTCTTACCCCTTCCCCTCCCCTGACACATTTTCGATGCTAATCTGCACCGTTTGACCGATCGGACTCAAAATTTGGAAACATATTCTTATGGACCCAGCGGGTAACACATTTCACATTTCCCCCTATTCTTTCAACCCTTCCCCTCCGCTGATATATTTTCGATGCAAATCTGTACCGTTTAACCTGACCGATCGGACTCAAAATTTGGAAACTTATTTTTAAGGACTCGGCGGGTAATATATGCGACATTTCCGCTCTATTCTTTTATCCCTCCCCTCCGCTGATATATTTTCGATACAAATCTGTACCGTTTGACCGATCGGACTGAAAATTTGGAAACTTATTCTTAAGGCCTCGGCGGGTGTTATGTATGACACTTACCCCTATTCTTTTAACCCTTCCCCTACCCTGATATATTTTTGATGCAGATCTGTACCGTTTGACCGATCGGACACAAAATTTGCAAAATTATTCTTTAGGGCTCAGCGTTTAACATTGGTGACATATCCCCCCTATTCTTTTACCCTTTCGCCTCCCCCTGATATATTTTCGATGCAAATCTATACCGTTCGAATCGAACCTTCGTTTACCCTCATAAATTTATTTTAAACTTAATCCTCAACCCATGCAACGTCGGGTATAAACAGCTAGTTATAAATAAAACAATACTAGTGATTCTACCAGAATTCCTCTAATGGTACTAAATTGGTCAAATCCAAATCCATTATCCAGATATATCAGAATATCTCTCACGGTATCCGATCCAACCGGGCGATCGATTATGAGAAAACTTAATTGTGGATATTATAGATATCTCACAGAGACGAAACTGTATTAATTATGGGAAAGTAGGTATAGAAGTCATTTGGGTGTACACAGGACTTATGACCTGTCTTTTTATGGTTGGCTTAAGTGATCACTTTAC
>JADDOH010017509.1:0-35399 GCA_016648135.1 Agrypnia vestita
AAAATCTTTGTCGATATTCCTGATTTTAGATATTTAATCAAGACGCAACGTATTTATGACACAATACGCAGTGCCTTGATTAAATAGCTAAAATCTGAAATCGAGAATAATTTTTTGTTTTTTTTTTGTATTAATTTTAAAATAATAATGTCTATTCCTTTAATTTATTAAAGAAAAAAAGTTATAAACTATTTTAAAAGGATTGAAAAAACACACAAAAAATAAAAATAATTTAAAAAACAGTGTTTTTTAAAACATAAATTGCATGTAAACAAACTAACAGATTTTTCTATAATTGTAATAAATTTAAGATAATCGTTTACTTTGTAATATTATTGAATAAAAAAGACATCTCAACACGCAGTTCAGTCATAAAAGGCCCATAAAGTCGAGCAATTTTCTTCATTTTTAAAACATCGAAGGTTTGGTAATTTATTAATAAATTATATAATTTAATTTGTGACATTGTAATAGATATTCGTATTTAAAATATATGTAACCTGATGAATAAATTTTAAAATGAGATATTTCCATACAAAAATGTAATAAAAAACGCAAGAGAAGATATGACAAAAAATGGTGAAATTTGCTCATTCTGCTAGACGATCGCCTTAACAGTGAGTAAGTACTTGACACACAAATAATAACACATTTTAAATCGAGACTCTGCCCATTATCCCAATTACAAGTGTCTTCGGCACGCTCTAGCAACATGAATATATATATTATATATTTAGTGTATGAATGTAGAGTGATCTTATAAGAATATGTGAATAAATAATGGATTTTATGGTTCTATGGGTTCAGGTCATTGTTTAGAGAATGGATGTTGTGTATGAGTGACTTTTTGAACGATGATAAGGTATCTGCGAGAATATCAGCATCAATGTAAGTGTCAGAACAATACATGTTGCAAGTACAACATAGTCATGTGATGGGAGAAAAGTAACCAACATTATTAGTGTGCTGGCTTATTCTAAAGAATTCCGGGTTTCTTATACGGGGTTTAACATGCTTATTTATGTCAGATAGATAGGGGGAATCAATAGCTCCACTGAGAATCTTGTGTAGCACAACAAGATCGGATATTTTCCGTCGGGATTCAAGTTTGTGCATCTTGAAAAATGTAAGTCGATCCTCGTAGCTGTGAAGGTTACTTTGTTAACTAGCTTTGTATGACAAAATACGTAGAAACTGTTTCTGCACTCTTTTGATTCTCGCATCATGTGTTGGATAATATGGTTACCAAATAACCGACGAATATTCCAAGATACTTTGTACAAGTGATATATGATTGATATCTAATATTTATGTTTATGTTTGTGATAATTTTTATAGCGCCGTTTTGCGAGAAAGACGCTTCAAGGGCGCTTTATACAGATGTGATATCTTGAAGAAGTGTGTTTTAGTCTCTTCTTGAAAGATTCTTGATTTTTCATGGAGGCATCTGATTTCACATAGCTGGTCCCGAAATGCTGAAAACATTACCCACAAACTTGGTGGCTCCAGATCTCCTTGGTACTGCCTCCGATTACAGAAGACCATCGAACATTGTGGTGCATTTCTTTGAACTAAGATATAATTTTTGTCTAGTACCGATGGTTACCCGTCGAATTGCAAAAAATAGTATCCCATCAGAATAATAGTAGCCAATTATTGACGCAATCGGATACAAATCTTAAATAACCGTTAATGTGTCACTGGTTAAAATAGCATCACTAAGTAAAACTCAGTTGTATGGTTCCCCTTTTATAATGTTCATGTACCTACGTCGAGAAAAATCAGCGTAAATTATTAAGATATTTTTAATTTTAAGTGAAAACTGCCCATTTTTCAAATTATTACGTACGCATGAAAGAATATGCTTATGAAAATATCGCTTTATAATAGACTAATACCCAAGAACGCATAAATATCAAGCATATGAAAGAACTCAATATCTTTACTTTGTCAGATAGATGAAAATTAACAGACTCAATATTTCTGTGCAAAATTATCAATTCTCAAATTGACATAGTTTCTCTAAAGTATTATTAGAGAGAATGCGCGAAAAAACTACCATATATACTCATCACTACCTAGACTACATAGACTGGGCAATGAGTACATTGAGTTTGTAGATGTATTCCATGACAGCTTAACTACTTTTAAAAAAACATGCAGTCCACAATAAGACAGTGATAGTTTTTAATTAAAATCTGCATTTGTTTAACTATTTTACCATAACTACTCTTAGGTGTGTTTATTTATAAAAATCTTTATTTAATTTTTGGAAGTTTTTTTCGTTTTATTTGACTTGTATTGAGACGGATGAATTTTTCATAATTCAGATAGAAGTTCGCTAGCAACCGAAATGGGTCCCTACAACCGTTTGACGGATCTTGTAACTTTGTAGTTTCTTTGAACGTTTTTATGTCGCTTGAGACAATTGATGGTGCAAGTTTTTCTGACATAGCGGGTAACCCACTTTCCTGCTTTACCATGACGACTGCGCACACACGGTTAAAATTTCGTATGAGAAATAGATGCTCTTTTTAATATACAAGGAAAGAATCCGAATGGATTTATCTGTCGATGAGAGATTCTGTAACTCTCGAAACTTAAGTAGGTTCATATAAAAATATTATTTAACTCACGTAGAGGTAACGGATTTAATATTATTCACCTAATTGAATGATCACCATCAAATTTAGTTGACTGAAAAAAAAGTAACCCATAAAAACCAAGTTTTTATTATACTCCCTTTCTTTGTAAAATATAACAACAATTAAAGACGAATTAAAACATATAACATAACACTAAACTTACAGTAATTTAACATATTTCTAAAATGTCTGCGATTTTGAGCTTTGATAAGACACTTCATGCTTTGAAGATTAAATTCTAAAAACATTTGTCAATCAATTTAGATTTTCAACATTCGTAGTGAAGTACCTATTATGCATACGGACGGAGTAATTCAAATTTAGAAAATATTCCGCTACGTTACCGTCGTAATCAAACTATTCTAATGATTCCATTTTGAAAAAACCAATAAAATTTCTAAAAATCCGAAATAATACTATGATTATTAATTTTTTTTAATGAAAATTTGATAGATCTTCTTGATCGTCGCCACGAGTCTACTTGCTAAGTTTCAGCTCGATTGGATCACGGGAAAAGGGTCAAAAATCGATCTAAATAAAGTTTTTAGGTTTTCACGGCCACTCAGAATCTTCAAGTTTGAGTATACTGGGGTATTATGCCATGTTGTTACGACCTTTCGGGCCGACGTTTCGTATCCCATTGCAGAGTCCTTCATTAGGGCTGATGTGTTGTTGTGAGTGTTGGTGTTGTGGTTAAGTATCGGCTTGCAATACCGTGCCGAAGTCATGATGTGTTGTATTGTGTTGTGTGTATGATTCATCTACTGTCTGATCACTATCTCTGCGGAGTTTGCGACGAGAATGACAACACATCATCAACCATGATGATGGACCTAATGGGATTCGAAACGTCGGCCCGAAAGGTCGTAACAACACGGCATAATACCCCAGTAAACACAAACTTGAATATTAATTTCGTTGTCTATCCGTCTGTCTCTCTGTCCCCGTAACTTCGTGTAACGTCCGTAATTTCTTTCGAATTCACGGCTAAAATAACCAAATTAAACGGCCGGAGGTGAGGGCTTGAACCCCGGGCCACCAAACCCGAACCGACCGCTTACTACGGCTGCCTCTCCGCAGAGCGCCAAAAATATGCTATAAATGTATACTAGGCCTTAGCAAAGACGCGTACTAATGTTACGTCATTTCTGATGGGTTGCAGCTAGAGTAGATATTAATAGAAATACTACACAAAGTAGAGAGTTAAAGATTCATCAATACAGAGCGATGTTAATCATTCTAAGAAGAAATAGACACTCTAAAATTATAGATTTAAATTAGCTCTCCGTGAAACAAAGACTCAAGCTTAACACAATGATATATAGGTACCTATAACATTTAAAATTACATTAGAACGTATAGTTACTTTTACAGATGTGTGCATTGTTACTATTATAGGGATGTGCATTTGTTATATAACATTAAATGAAAGACAGTTCTAATCTCTGGCTATTCATAATATAATGAACCTTCGCAATGTGTGTGAACCAACGCTTTCCTTGAACGTAAATTTTAAGGGAAACTAATACAGTTCATTGAAGTGTCATTTTCCTTTGAAATGCAAATAGACTCGAGATTAAATTTATAATATGGGCCCCACGTGGTGGCGGTGTTTACATACTGTCTAGCATCGGAAATATTTCTGAACTTCATTTATTATTAATATATTTATTCACTCTTTGTATACATGTTATTATCAATAGCGAGTTTATTGGCAGCTAGCAATTTCTTCCAACAACTCACAAAGTTTTGTGGAACTATTAAAACAGATTTATGGTTACAGTGACAAAACTACACTATTATAATGAGACGAGTAGGAGATGAATAACTGGAGCAATGAAAGGTTAAACTCTAAGTTGTATTGATGGTATTTTAACCGATGACATACTAACCGTTATTTGAGGTTTGTATCTGATTGCGTAGATGATTAGCAACTATTTTTTTGCAGTTCGACAGGCAACCATCGATACAATGTAACAATTATATCCTAGTTATCAATCATCAAAATAATCAGATACAAATCCCAAATAATTGTACCGAAAAGGACTGGTTAAAAAAGTAACCCACAAAAACCAAATTTTTATTATACTCCCTTATTTCTTTGTAAAATATAACAACAATTAAAGACGAATTAAAACATATAACATAACACTAAACTTACAGTAATTTAATATATTTCTAAAATGTCAGATGTTTTGAGCTTTGATAAGACACTTCATACTTTGAAGATTAAATTCTAAAAACATTTATCAGTCAATTTAGATTTTCGACATTCGTAGTGAAGTACCTATTATGTATACCGACGGAGTAATTTATAATAATACAATATATAATAATAAATAATAAAAAATTTAGAAAATATTCCGCGACGTTATCGGGCCGCCGTTGCTAATCAAACTTTTCTAATGATTCCAATTTGAAAAAATCAATAAAATTTATAAAACTCCGAAATTGTACTATAATTATTAATTTTTTTTAGCGAAAATTTGATAGATCTTCTTGATCGTCGCCACGAGTCTCAAAAATCGATCCAAAGTTTTTTTTTTGACAAAAAGGCGGTTTAACCATCACTATTAAGTTTTTGAATTCGGAAATTGTTAGAAAAGATTCGGAAAAGAAATACATTTTCTGACACTTAACACTAGAATAATCTAGAAAGTACGAAATTATAGGCTTTTGGATATGAATACGGATGCAAAGTGGCGATTGTTGTAATAGTCGCGTTTGACAGGCGAAAAAACTGTGCGATGTTGGCTGCAAACCGCGAGGCCAGGGTGGCCAGATGCAAGCCTGAAGTCTGCTTTTGATGAAAGTTTTGAAGAGCTTGACTTCCGTAGACTGTGCAGATTCCCGTAGACAGAAGGCGGTGCAAAAGTAGCTTCAAGATCAATCTAAAACCTACTTTTTGAAGGAATAAACTTGGGAACCGCTGTACCAAGTGAATTGACAATGGTGTACACATTGAACCCCTAGAATGCGACCACTATAAATTGGCGTGCGAGGGAGGGCGTCCCTGTCGCGTACCAGAGTGCCAGGGTGTAAACTTATTACACAATATATAATATACAGAATGTCCGGTGACCGGTGTCGTAGTCTTTAACAGAAATTTGGTCGGGCAGCACTAAAGAAACCAAGCCGTAATGGCGGCCGTTCTATCTGTCAAACTGTCAGACGGTAATATCGGTCCATTATTTGCTTTTTCAGCTTCGCAAAACTTTTATACTTCATTGGCAATTGTTCTTGCACCATCCCGGACTGTTTAGGATGTTTTGGACATAATAATTCCGTGTATATTGGTAATCAAGATGTCACAGCTCCCGAGCAAATACACAATTGTACTGAATGACAGGGCGAGGGGTTCCCGCCGGGTGCGGGCGGGGCGGGTTTTAGTTCCAAAGTCGCCGCACGCCAAGTTATTATGGTCCAGCAATACCTCTGCGTTAATAAATTGTAGATTAAAAAGTGTAGATAATTTATGACTTTCCCTCATGTAATTGTTATACCCAGTAACTTCTTAAAATGTTCGATGACAGAAATTTCTGTAGAGTAATATTACAAACATTTCCTGTTGCATCGTGCTATTTACTTATATGTTATTATGTGTCACATTTATTTCCGGACTTTTAAATATTTTTACCGGCACTGTGTTATATGTTATTATGTGTCACATTTATTTCCGGACTTTTAAATATTTTTACCGGCACTGTGGCCAGCATACTTTATTTTTATTTCGTTGTCAACTGTCTTCAGCAGGACCAACCTGCCAATGGTCATATACGGGAGAAATGCTATTTTCTTACTGAAATGCTTCGGAGACAGATATTTTACTTCTCAGTGAAGACAGTTTAGGAACAAACATATTTTGATGGATTCCTTCGCATAGTACTGATGACTTTCTCAGTAGCGAAGGGAAAAACTACATTTCAAAATGAAGACTACAACACACATACGTTCACCAGTTTGAAGACTACAAAGTGTACACTACAATTGTAGTGAAAACTACTTGAAGTGAAGTAAAAAAAGGTCAACGAGAAAAATATTTAAGACAAATGACGCTTGTTTCTCCAAAGTAACATTTGGCGACCTAAAAAAAAAAAAAGGTCGCCAGCCAGATTTCTTCATTCGATTCCAAAAAAATTTCAAGATTTCTTCATATATCTACATCAACTTCCCAAAAATTTTACGTAAAAGATGCACTATTTAAAGTATGTTTCTCATGCTTTCGGTAACTTTGAAGTGTATGTACTTTGTAGTGTTCGCTTTGAAATGAAGTGTACTATTTGAAGTTTATACTTTCAATAACTTTGGTGTTTGTAGTTTGTAGTGTGCACTAAACTTCAAAACGTACGAAGTGTGCACTTCAATGTAATGTAGTACTACATTGTAGTAGTGAGTACAGAGTGGACCCATCACTATTTCTCAGTGTATCTAATAATTAAAAAATATATCCCAAACAAAAAAAAATATTTTATATTATTTATTATATTTTATTGCTAATTTATATCAAAAAAATAGTTCATGAATTTAAAATTTTATTTAACATATTTTTATTGTGAATTTGCAATTTCAGAACAAAGTTCTGCGTTTTTTAAGAAAACTTATGAATCAATTAGAAAAAGATGTAGTGAAAAATCAAAGCTATGAAAAATATTTTAGCTACTGCTGGAATTACGGAACCACGAACTTGCGCTCTAACCGGGAGCGGCGCGTTATCCAGTTTCGCCACGGCAGCCTAGTAGGTACATTGATTTCAATTTTTTACCTTATATTTATGTAGTCCCTTTATTTATTGGTTCACACTTTTTATTTAAAATATATTGAAAATAATGAAAACTTTGAAGCCGCATATCTCCGTAACTGATGATATTAGGACATAGTTACTGGAATATTTTTAATCTATAATTTAGGCAGGAACATATATATATATAAAGGGTTATTTGTAAAACTTTAATAACCTCGCAGGACTATATTCCTGCTTTGATTTTGAGTCGAAAATGTTCAAGCTATTATGACCTAATTAATATCAATAGTTAAGGAAATATGCTACATCAAGATGCATTTTTTTTCAATATTTCTGACTTATTTTTTGTAAAACGTTGGACTATCATTACAGTAACTTATATCGAATATAAAAAATTCATTCCCTTTAGTAAAAGACAAATAAAAAAATAAAAATCTTCGAATTCCAATTGGATTTTTTTCGGGGTTTTTATCATTTTATTTAACTTGTATTGAAACGAATGAAATTTTCGTAATTGATATGAGTTATTGTAATGATAGTCCAACGTTGTGCAAAAAATAAGTCAGAAATATCGAAAAAAAAATGCAAACTTAAATGTCGCATATCTCCTTAACTATTGATATTAGGTCATAATAGCTTCAACATTTTCGACTCATAATCAAGGCAGGAATATAGCCTTGCGAGGTTATTAATGCTTTACAAATAACCCCCTAAAATATATTATATATATATATATATATTAATTGTGGTTTTGCTATGTTATACACTTGTAATGCAATTGCATTATTACGTCATCTGTACTAATATTGTAAAGAGGTAAAGTTTGGAAGTTTAGATGTAGGAGGCAATCTCCGAAACTACTTTTTTTATAAAAAGCATTCATTTATCTCTTCCGATTTCAAAAATTCTTTCATTTATATTTGAAATGGATTTTTATAGTGGATATAGGGTATTTAAAATAAAAGGGATTTTCGGGAAGACCAATTTTGCAACGCAAGTCGACGAAAAAGCGGTTGAGCGAATGCGTTCCTTACGAATGCTGTCTTAACAGTAGATAGATATATGAACACTTTATATGAAAAAGATGTACAACTTAAAAAGGCCTATAAAAAGATCTGTAATAACATATGTGTATATTTTAAGATTAATTCACAAATTGATAAAATATGAATGAAATATATATTAAAAATTAATTTTAATGTCGAGAGTAATTTAAATAGATAATTTTAAATCCTTATCAAAATAAATATGCTAATCTTCAGGGAAATTGCATCTATTTTGAGTTTTTCCCAATTTGTCACAGGGACATCATTAATCAAGATATATTATGAATATCTCATAGAGACGAAATTATATTTTTTTATCGGGAGAAAGTAGAAATGGAAATCTTTGGGTGTTCATAAGGCTTACGACCTATCATACAACTGGCTTAAGTGATCACTTTACACAATGTAACGTTCACCATTTCCATCCATGATAGAATACTCCATCTATCAACTTTTTGGAAGTTGTGTATATATTTAAGTTTGTACATATCTATGTTTATTAGCACGACCGGCATCCAAAGATTTTCATTCCTCTTAATCAAACACAGGTGTCACTTATGTAAAGTAACACTTCTGTAAAGTGACCACTTAAGTCAACAGTACGATAGGTCGTAAGCCCTATTAACACCCACAGACTTCCATACCTACTTTAAATTATTATTAATTATATTAGACATCTAAATTATATCTTAAATTGTATGTAGATAAAAATTGCCTTTTACGCAACATTGTTTCGACGAGTAGTTAAGATTTTACTATCGTTTTTTTTTTGTATATTGATTTTTCACTGATGCCCTTATAGTTACAAACTGAATTCTATGCGTGCGATGCTGCGGAAACAGCTTGTTTTCAATAAATTTCTTTAATCGCTGTTAACACGCGCATACATTTTCACTGGTAAATTCGAATACGCACCGGCAAGATTCGCAAGTTTGTGCTCAAGTCGGCTCGAGAAGCGACACTTGTCTCGCCTTATGGAGGCATTTTAAAACATATAAGACATATCGCAGCCTCCAAGTGTATGGTCCCGCTGAAATTATAAAACGCCGCACGCCGCGGCCCGACATGCCATCAGCCGGGCGCGAGCGTTGTCCCCTTTCTCGGCCGGTACCAAACGGGTCCCGACGAACTGTTAGTTTTTTACCCGTCACTGTAAATTCTCATTTCATCTCATTCTTAGGATGCTGCGTCTCTTAATGGCGGTCATTTCCAGAGATTAACTCGAAAAAGATCGTATAAATCGCCTTAACCAAAGTATTTGCCATTAATGATCCGCGCCAAGGGATGGCCACGGACCGATCGGCATTCGACAGTTTTAGTCGAATATTCGTATTCTGAAAATAACATGTGTTATTTTTGATAATATTCGAAAATTAAAAACATTAAGGCGATCGTCTAGCAGAATGAGCAAATTTCACCATTTTTTCTCATATCTTCTCTCGCGTTCTTTATCACATTTTTGTAGGGAAATATCTAATTTTAAAATTTATTCATCAGGTTACATATATTTTAAATACGAATATCTTATTAAAATGTCATAAACTAAATTAAATAATTGATTAATAAATTACCAAACCATCGATGTTTTAAAAATGAAGAAAATTGCTCCACTTTGTGGGCCTTTTATGACTGAACGGCGTGTTGAGATATCTTTTTTATTCAATAATATTACAAAGTAAACGATTATCTTAAATTTATTACAATTATAGAAAAATCTGTTAGTTTGTTTACATGCAATTTATGTTTTAAAAAATACTCTTTTTTAAGATAAACGTTTATTTTATAATATTATTTAATAAAAAAGACATCTCAACACGCCGTTCAGTCATAAAAGGCCCATAAAGTCGAGCAATTTTCTTCATTTTTAAAGCATCGAAGGTTTGGTAATTTATTAATAAATTATATAATTTAGTTTGTGACATTTTAATAAGATATTCGTATTTAAAATATATGTAACCTGATGAATAAATTTTAAAATTAGATATTTCCCTACAAAAATGTGATAAAGAACGCGAGAGAAGATATGAGAAAAAATGGTGAAATTTGCTCATTCTGCTAGACGATCGCCTTAAGACATCTGACAAATTTCAATATTTCTAACATTGTAACAAAAATATTGACTTTAATTTACTATTTTTATATTTGGATGAATAAATTAGTAGTTTCAGTAAAAACAAACTGATTTTTACCAACGTTTAATATAATACTAGTGCTTATATTAATTAAGACTAAGACGTTTGTGTGTAAATTCTTTGGTCGATAGTGTGAGGAATGAACAAATCAGAAGTAAATGTAATGGTGACTGTAGCGTGGTAGATAGAATAAAGAAAGGAGTGCTGAGATGGTTTGGTCATGTGGAATGCAAGGTTAGGAAAATATATGAGGCGATTGTTGAAGGCAACAGGAATGAGGGCGTCTGCAAAAGACCTGGCGCGATCAGTACTACAAGTATTTGAGAATGGCCCTGTTAAAAGCCTCGACAACCGTAGAACTTGTATGAGAAGATGTATGAATGTAGCCGAAGCAAAAGATAGAAGAATGTGGCGTTCTATCCTATCTTCCTGCCCCTGCAAGGAAACGGTGTGATGGTTAGTTAGTTAGTTAGCTTATATTATTTAATATTCATAAAACATTTAGATTTTAGACAAAATTCCAAGATTGCTAGGACTAGTTTGCATGATTATAAATAAATATCACTCCGACGTCAAATAAACGGGTATTTTTTTAAGAATTCCAGGACATCGTGTAGGTCCGACATTACAATCCGTGTATGTGTTACAAAATATTTATGTACCTATTTAATTTTTTTATTGTTTATGCGTTATTACTACACAAATGTTGATAAAAAGGGTGATAAAAATTGATATCGCATATGTGGAGATAAAATCAGGGTTGCAGTTTCTTCCTCCTGCCTTGGGTTTTTAATGATAATTATTTGTGAATCTCTTATATCGACATTCCCCTCCATCAAAATATCACAACTTATTAGACCATGTGGATTCAAGACTATTATCAAAATGCCTCATCTAAAATAGAAAATGCAAAATGCCTTATCTAAAATAGCAAATGCAAAATGCCTCATCTTAAATAGCAAATGCAAAATGCCTCATCTAAAATAGCAAATGCAAAATGCCTCATTTAAAATAACAAATGCAAAATGCCTCATCTAAAATAGCAAACGCACAATGCCTCGTCTAAAATAGCAAATGCAAAATGCCTCATCTAAAATAGCAAATGCAAAATGCCTCATCTAAAATAGCAAATGCAAAATTCCTAATCTAAAATAGCAAATGCAAAATGCCTCATCTATAATAACAAATGCAAAATGCCTCATCTAAAATAGCAAATGCAAAATTACTCATCTAAAATAGCAAATGCAAAATGCTTCATCTAAAATAGCAAACGCACAATGCCTCATCTAAAATAGCAAATGCAAAATGCCTCATCTAAAATAGCAAATGCAAAATGCCTCATCTAAAATAGCAAATGCAAAATGCCTCATCTAAAATAACAAATGCAAAATGCCTCATCTAAAATAGCAAACGCACAATGCCTCATCTAAAATAGCAAATGCAAAATGCCTCATATTAAATAGCAAATGCAAAATGCCTCACCTAAAATAGCAAATGCAAAATGCCTCATCTAAAATAGCAAACGCAAAATGCCTCATATTAAATAGCAAATGCAAAATGCCGCATCTAAAATAGCAAATGCAAAATGGCTCATCTAAAATAGCAAATGTCGTAAATGAAAAATTAATTAAGTAATTACGCGTACGTCCAGTTTATTTTTGAGTTTTTGGGTAGTAATCACCGAATAAAGCGTACAACCGTAATCTATATCTTATCTATTTTTGAGTCTTGGGATAACAATAGCCAAAAGAAAAATCTTGTTATTTTCGGAATATGCCCGATTGACACCACTAAATAGGTGACAATATTTCATATATAATTACAGTATAATACTTTTTTCTCGCGCGTGTATTATTATTTTTATTATATGCCTAGTAATTAAATTTTTGTCGTTTTTAATAGCAATTATGTAAAGGTTAGATAGATTATTAAAAGTTATATTTATAAAAATTAAAAGTATTAAAAAAAAAAAAACAAAATATATATATATATATATATTATAATAATATATCTATATATAATAGATATACTATATATATATAGATATATATTTATATATATATATATAATATATCTCTTTTAAACAGGTACGCATCAAAAGAATCATAATTCGAAATTTTTACGTTTTATTTATCCGTCAAAAATGACGGTACATTGGTTTGCGTCTTTACTAAGCCCTAGTATATATATAGTATTTTTTGGCGGTCCGCGGAGAGGCAGCGGTAGCAATATCGCTATCGTTGCCGCCTTCGTGTTTGTTGGGTTCAAGCCTAATTTAATTTTTAATAACGTTCAATTTGATTTTTTCAACTGCAAATTTGAACGAAATTACAGACGTTACACGAAGTTACTGGGACAGACAACGAAATTATTTTATTTAGATATCTGTTACGTGCGTTTAACTACTATTCCGCTTTCAACGACCATTTTTTAAATGATTGAATAACATTGACCAATGAAACTTATTATTTCTTCAAATTCACTTTGAGGCACCTTCTTATAAATTAAATATTTAACACATAGTTTTAAAATAAATCGTTAATTACTTTAATAGATTGTAAGTTAAATTAGTATAAACCACTACCATATTTTAGTTATACCGGTTTCGAAATGTACCCGTCTCTTCGTCAGGACCAACACTACACTGCTATGTTCACAACACTATACACCACGACCATAGTACTGTTAACCTTTTACCCATATATATCACATGCGTGTTAATCTTGTCAAAGACTAGCATGCACTTACTTGTCTACAAAACGTTCAGGAATCTACGAAGAAGAAGGAGTGAGAGGGGGTAGGGTCTAAAGTGAGTGTTACCAAATCTTTTGTGAAAGTTAAATTGAACAAAGGTAGACCTAAAATCTAGTAGTGGTTTATACTAACTTTACTAATACTCCGTTATAACCATAAAGTTAATTCTTTAAATATTAAAAATATAAACTACGTTAATTATTTTATTTATGAAACTTATGATCAATAATGGATGAAAAACCATTATCTTTCTTCGAGTTTTTTATTATCATGAGTATCAGAATCTATCATTGAAGTCTCAAGTGAAATATTAAAGATTCTGATTAAAGATAGTAAAGAAAGATTCTAATAATCTTAAACCTCAAGTAGTTTAATATTATTGAACCCAATTAGAGTTTTTTTTATTTAAATTTAACGCTTCAATAGGTTAAGAATCGAAACACATCACAAAATAGCCAGGCTTGAGTAAATCATATAGATTAATTGTGACATCACCGGGAATCGAACCCGGAACCTTCGGTGTGAGAAGCTAGTGTCATGCCCACTGAGCTACGGGGGCCGCCTGAGTTAATATTGTTTATTTTTTCCATCAATTAATCATTATGAATAATTTCTACAGTGTTAACGCCAAATTTATCAATAATAGAATCTTATTGTTTATAAGTCCTTTTTATGCTTAATTTAATATAAAAAAATATCGTACATACCGAGATTATTTGACCCAAGTCCATCCTGGGATGATTTTTTTTATATTTTTTTTTATTTATTTTTTTATGTTGGGAAACATACAGTACAATGTAATCAAAAAAATTAGATTAAATTATTTAGCATGACCAGTGAAGTTTCCTCGAAGCTGGTAAAAAAAACTAAGTAAAAAAAAAAAATTTTATACATTTTAAGTATAAAATTTTGTTTGTACTGTGCCTGTCTCACTAGAAATATCTGTGTTGAGACAGGCATAGTTTACAATATTGTGTAGGTTCAAAACATAGTAAATAGATAATTAAGTGTTTAAAGTAACATAATAGAATATATATCATATATATGAGGTTATATTGTGTTAGTGTTTGTGTATGTATGCCTATTTTATCTCTCCCCTTGTTTCGGATCCACTGTTTTATTTTGTATTTTGTGTTAGGGTTGTAAATTTTGGGTAGCCCAGATTGTATTAATTCGTCAAGCATGCAGTTTAGTAATTTGGGTCCAAAATAGTTATAGAATATGTGATAAATAATAAATATTTCAAAGATTTAAATTATGATAATGCATAAAGTGGGAAGGGTGGGAAGAGGGAGGGAATGGATTCAATTAAAGAAGTATTAAATTTATTTCAATTATCATAAATGAGATTACGAAATTCCATTTTAAATAATATAGTATGTAATATTATGTTATTTAAAATGAATGTAATATTATATTATTTAAAATAATTTAATATATAAAATAAATAATAAATGATATAAATGAAAATGAAAAAAAGAAGATATAGATTTTTCCCAACCCTAATTGAAATCGTCTCCGTTATTACAGCAGGTAATAAACATCCCGTCAGGGTTCTTAAGGCCACTATAGTGATAGATTGTAAAGATAGTAAATAGACGACAAGCGAATAAAAATGTATGGACCGAGCGCAGTTACACCGGCACTCGTAAGTGTAATGAAATCCTTCGTTTTCCGGACCTACATTAATTATCTAATTGTCTTTAAATAAAAGTTAAGAGTCTGTTCACTTAATAACTTCCTGGCGCATTCGTTTTAAAATATTGCATATTTTTATAGTCGCTTTAGAAACAACACCGCCTTAGTAGTTTTATTTTATTTCACAGGAGAGACTAAAAATGGCATTAAACACTGAAAAACTATATTTTTTTCCTATTCTTTACGCAAGTACATTTTTTTATTACAAAAGAACTTAGTTTAAGTAACGGGACTTCAAGGAATATAAATATGATGTGTTCCGCCGTATTAAAATATGTCACTTTAATCAAGATATATTATAGATGTCACAGAGAGGATTTTTTTTTTTTTATGGAAAAGTAGGTATGGAAGGCTTTGAGTATTCATAGGCCTGTCGTAAGGCTGGCTTAAGTGATCACTTTTCGCAATGTAACGTTCAAAATTTTTGGAAGTTATATACAGGGTTATTTGGAAAATATTAATAACCTCGCAGGACTATATTTCTGCCTTGATTATGAGTTTTAAATGTTCAGGCTATTATGACCTCGCATATCTCCTTAATTATCAATAATTAAGGAGATATGCGACATGAAAGATTGCATTTTTTTTCAATATTTCTAACTAATTTTTTATGAAACGTTGGACTACCATTACACTAACTTATATCGAGTATGAAAAATTCATTCCCTTACAAAGTACATAATTACGTAAACATCATAAGACCCGTTTTAGAATTTGCACCTTTCGTAGGTTCATACGAATTACTCACCAGCACACGACACGAGGATCGCGTGTGATTTTTCCACTTTGCAAGACGCTTACGCGAGACACGACATGTGTGACAATTTGACAGAAAATCAGTCACCACGTGTCGTTCACCTTGCGCTGGAAACGAACCGGCGTCGCGTTGTTTCGAAGTCGATTGAGTCAAAACTCCGATTGAATTCTGATCTCGGTACAGTGGCGCCGCACCATTACTTTTATAGTCCGAATGAATAATGAGACTGATTTTTTTTTTTATTATTTATTTATTATTATAATCAATGCCCTAGTGGTTTTTTACGGTATAAAATAAAGTGCAAAAGTGTTACGTATACCTAAAATAAAACATTTTTTTAACTAAACAATTGTCGTGAAAAATAAATTTATAATAATTAACCAAAGAAGCGAATAAAATAAAACATATTTAAAAGAGAAATGGACAATCATAAAAAGACTTTGTGATTGGTAGACAATAATTTAAAAAAACCTCTGTAAAAAAAGTAACCCATAAGAACCAAGTTTTTATTATACTCCCTTTCTTTGTAAAATATAACAACAATTAAAGATGAATTAAAACATATAACATAACTCTAAACTTACAGTAATTTAATATAACACTAAACATACAGTAATTTAATATAATGTTTTGAGCTTTGATAAGACACTTCATGCTTTGAAGATTAAATTCTAAAAACATTTGTCAGTCAATTTAGATTTTCGACATTCGTAGTGAAGTACATATTATGCAAACCGACGGAGTAATTCAAATTTAGAAAATATTCCGCGACGTTATCGGGCTGCTATGCTAGTAATCAAACTTTTCTAATGATTCCAATTTGAAAAAACCAATAAAATTTCTTAAAATCCGAAATTACACTATAATTATTAATTTTTTTTAACGAAAATTCGATAAATCTTCTTGATCGTCGCCACGAGTCTACTTGCCAAGTTTCAGCTCAATTGGATCAGGGGAAAAGGATCAAAAATCGATCCAAAGTTTTTGTTGACGGCAAGCAAGCAGACGCCACGAGTTAATATAAAGGGAGTAAAAAAAATGGGCAGTCAAAAGCACATTCAGATCGGTAGATAGATTGTTTGTGTACTAAAATTGAAAAAGATAAACCATGCAAGTTTGTTACCTTGAAGGGGAGGTTGAGGAAAGGGGTAGGGTCGAAGGTGTTAATTATGGAATGTCATCTGAAGGGGATGGAATCTTAAGTGGAAAAATATTCAATAGTGGATTGTGCACAAATTTTGTCTGGTTATTTATTATATTTGAATTAATATTAACACTTTTCCTAATTTTAAGTATTTCTAGATTATTTATTTGTTGGATCTTATAACTGGTATGTAGAAATTTGAAACCTGTATTAATTAGTATTAAATGTTTTGTCAAATTTAAGTGTTTTGCAAAATACGACTCAACATTGCTATTTAAAGCTTTTTAACCCTAGTTTCAAAAATTCTTTTTGTTTTACCAATATAAAAATGATCACAATCGTTACAATTAAGTTTATATACTGCTGATTTCATAGTAGACTTAACTTGGTACTCTTGAAAATTAATAACAAAGTTAATAATTTTACTCCCTTTCTTTTAACTCGTAGCGACTGCTTGTCTACTTGTCGTCTTGTCTGCTTATCTGACGAAAAAACTTTGGATCGATTTTTGACCCTTTTCCCGTGATCCAATCGAACTGAAACCTTACAAGCAGACTCGTGGTGACAATCAATGAAGATCTATCAAATTTTCGTTGAAAAAAATTAATAATTATAGTACAACTTCGGATTTTTAGAAATTTTAATGGTTTTTTCAAATTAGAATCATTACCAAAGTTTGATTACTAGCAAACGGCGGCCCGATAATGTCACGGAATATTTTCTAAATTTGAATTACTTCGTGGGAATGCATAATAGGTACTTCACTACGAATTTCGAAAATCTAAATTGACTGACAAATGTTTTTAGAATTTAACCTTCAAAGCATGAAGTGTCTTATCAAAGCTCAAAACATCTGACATTTAAGAAATATATTAAATTACTGTAAGTTTAGTGTTATGTTATATGTTTTAATTCGCCTTTAATTGTTGTTATATTTTACAAAGAAAGGGAGTATAATAAAAACTTGGTTTTTGTGGGTTACTTTTTTTACCCAATTTTTTGTTAGTTAAGTTGAATATAATAACGGAGTAGATTTTTCCCAATGTTCGGCGCATCTGGCGCGGGCTCCGCGCAGATCTGACCCAGATATTGACTTACATAAATTATTGAGGTTTTTAGATTAAGATCATTTTACCCACTCCATGCGCGTGTGACTCACCGATCATCATTGTTACGAATTGTATGTTATATGGCTCACCATCGGATATAATATGTTATGGCGTTCGCGGTAATTTTAGCAAACGCTGCCTCGATGAGTCGGTTGCGGTCGGCAGTTGACGCGGTGTCTTAGTACCGAATTGTGGGCGCATGTACAGGGTGTAATAGGCTTTCTCTTCAATAGGTTTTTCTAAAAACCCACTTTTGTACATCGTCACGAGTGTGGAATGTGCAGCGAGAGCGGACGATTTCCGTAACAAACCCTCATCCTCCCCTTCCAACAAAGCTGGTAGTAGCTAGAGCAGAATACCTAAACTACTATTGAGGTACCTTATAAGTTATACCCAAAAATAGGGGTGAAAATATTAAATACTAATGATAAAGGTTTAAAATTGAATAATTTAGAAAATTTTTACACTAGGGAGGCGGTGGATAATATAGTACCTCTCATTAATAACCAAATTAATTTTCCATATAGCCCTTTGTTCAATGTAGCGTTCACAAGAGATGTGGTAACACCCACTTTAGACCCCGCCCCCTCTCACTCTCTCTCGTTAGATTCCTGAATTGTTCAGTAGTTCAATGGTTCATAATCAGTGCATACTTGCCTCTGACAAGATTAACACGCATGTGAACAATAGTGGTGACAGTTTGACAATACTATGGTTGGGGTGTATAGTATTGTGAATGTAGTAGTGTAGTGTTGGTCCTGACGAAGAGACGGGTACGTCTCGAAACCGGTAGACCGTAAATCTGGTAGTGGTTTTTACAAAGTTTACTAACATTATGTTACCTTATAAGTCTATTACATAGCAAGCAAGGCCAAAAATAATAATAAAAAATAAAAACACATACCCTCAAACACTATCTGTCTATATATAAAGCTGTCAAACACTATATATAAAACTGTCCTAAATTTGAGATGTGAATTAAAAATTATCATCTCAAATTAAAAACATCTTGGTATCCGGCGCTTCAAAATCATTCTCGTCGCAGACTCCGCAGAGATAGTGATCAGACAACAGATGAATCATACACACAACACAATACAACACATCATGACTTCGGCACGGTATTGCAAGCCGATACTTAACCATAACACCAACATTTAAGACAACACATCAGCCCTGATGATGGACCCTGCAATGGGATCCGAAACGTTAGCCCGAAAGGTCGGAACAACACGGCATAATACCCCAGTAAACACAAACTTGAAGATGCTATATTTTTTTTATTAATAAATATTCAACGTTAGAGGAAAATTTTTGGGTTCTGTCGACTGCCGAAAAAAAATGTACTTCGCGGTGACCACTCCCATTTTATCTGTATTCATTAGAATAAAAAAAAAACAAAAAGATTATCTAAATTGACATTAATTTAGTCTTTGACGTAAGAGTTTTTTTTAAATATAGATGTTTAACAAAAATGGCGGGCGTTTGAATTTAAAATTGCGTTTTTTAGGGAAAATTTTGGGTTTCCGATAAAAATGCCGATAAAAAATTCATTTAAAAAAAAATCCCTCGACAAAGACTTGCTAATTATGTATTCTACAGAGTAACAACAAGAAATTTCAGTTTGATCGGTTCAATGGTTGCCGAGATATTTTGGTCACCGATTTTCAGTGGTGTTCATGGTTTCGAGTAAAACGTGTTTGAAAATTGAGCAATGAATAAATCGCGAAGTTTTTCAACTTACATAAAATCATCGATTCCACATCCATTACATAAATTCTCCACCTTGCTTAGAATTCCCATATCATCGAGCACTCTTCACAAACATAATAGAAACAGGCGTAACGTTTCTATTATGAAAGAGCCCGACTAGCAGCTACCTGCGTGGCGCGGCGCGTAATTAACAAAGGGATGCCACTATTATCAGCTATAACTTTGCTATTTTTTTTAATTTTTGCTTGAAATTTTCACCATTCTAAAGTCTTCAAGCTTTAAAAAAAAATGCAAAAATTTAAAAATCGACTTTTCGAAAGGTCTAGGGAGGTATTCTCCTTTAAAACACAGTTTCAAATGGCTATGTCGAACTAGTCTGGGACTATATGTATTTTAAAACACAGTTTCAAATGTCCATGTCAAGATATGGCGGCCTACGATGAATGTTCAAAAAGGGGATGGAGAGCAAAATCTGACGGTATCACTTCGATCTATTATAACATTATAATGTTTTCTACAACAGTAACAATGACGAAGTTCTCTGATTGGACGATACACAGTAACTTCGATGCAATGGAAGAAATTTGATCTATATTTTCACACGGAAGATAAACTCTTCGTACGAGAATAAAATGACGCGGAAGCTGCGACAATCAACAGATTGGAGACCAAGAAGAAGGCAAGAGGTGGAGGAGTGTCCAATAGACTGGACCACAAAGAATATGTCAAGGAATAGATGGCGTTCTGTTGTGACTGAGGTCATGGACTCCCATGAGGCCGCTGTAGAATAACACATAATAATTTTATACTAAATGAAAGTAGGAAAAAAAATCTCCACCCTTTTAGGAGAATACAGAGCGATGCTTTTGAATATGATTACCTGGCAATTTCACGATTAATAATAATTGATTTTGGAAGCGCGATTATATGTTTTAGAAGCACTTTATCAAAAGCATATTGTGTTTAGAAAACCAAAAGGGCATTGGTTGATTATTTCTAACTTTACAGGAGAGCAAAAGAGTGTTCGGTCAATCTGATTTTGTCAATTTTTTTATTTATTTAAAGATTTTCATATGTGCATTGGATTAACAAATATGGAAATCATTTAGTAATAAAAGAAACATTGACAAAATCAGATTGACAGAACTGTCTATTGCTCTCCTATAATGTTCAAAATAATCACGTGCGCCCTTTTTACTATCTACCCTCAATATATATTTTAAAATATCCGTTCTGGCTTTAAAATCAGTTACAAAAAAGTTTTTCTAAATTTAGCCTACTGAATAGTGGCGCTTTTCCGTTTAATCGCCTAACTTACTGATCAATTCAGTAAAAAATATAAATAATTTCGTGATGAATATACCTTGAAATAATGGTGGTAATAAAACTTAATTTATTTTTTATTTTATTTATGGAATCTCAATAGTACAATGGTTTCAAGTAACATGCAATATTGCAACGGACAGTTGCTAAACCAATAACAGGAGTTCACGACACAAAATAAAGCAGCCATGAAATAATTATTCACAAGCAGAACAGAAGTGACAAAATAAAAAAATCATTAATAAGAAAAATAATCATAAAAAAATAAAAATTTGTTCCGTTGGAGATGCGCGGGTTTAAGATATTTAAACGCACATTTAAGATTTTTTTTTTCTCCACGAATTCATACTTAATTTCTTATGATTTTGATAATTACCCAAAGAGTAGGGAATAAGAATAAAAGAAAATTACCTATGCGAAGATGTTAAATTTATACTATCGGCATAGGTATAAAAGATTATCTCATAATTATATGATCGATCCATCAATCAATAAAGTGTGCTTTCTGATCCATCTCTCATAAAAAAATATTTATTTAATACGTTAATACCTACTATAGCCAGACCGCATTCAAAAGAATATGCGCAAAAAATATTTGTGTTGTTACGATGCCAAAAATGAACACAAAACAAGTTTTTCTAGTAAGTAAGTAACCTTTTTTAAACTTGAAAATATATATTTATTTGGAATATCATATTCGGGATTGCCAGGCAACATTCCCCCGTTTTTTTCCTACCGAACAATGCTAGGGAATGGTCTTTTGATTGTGGTCGACCTATATCTACGTACATTTGATCAAGTTACTACGAAAATAATCAATGAAGGATAGTGTTTACTATAATGATTATGATAAAATTATCAAAAATATAAAAAATATTAAATCAAAGAAAGTTACAGAAAATAAAAATACATTTTTTTTACGCTTCAACAGGCCAAGAGGCCCAATTACAGGAGTGAATTGCATCACAAAATACTCAGTTTATAAAGTGAACAATATTAATTAATTAATACTTCACTTTGATTAATTAAATCATCCTCATACTTAACATTTTTATATACCTATTGAATCGAATATATTCACAAATGCCTACACCATATAATTGCTTCCCTGGACAATGCGTGGTACATTATGTTATGTATCTACGAAATAACAATAAAAAATGTAATAATTTGGTACATGTGTATCTTGTATGTAGGTACTGATGTATTTTTAATAAACTTATGTTTACTAAACCAATTTACATATGCGTGTGCTGTATTGTTTTTATATTTGATTTGCACATTGATGCAATTGTCGGTAAAGCATTCAAAATTTTCGACTTCATAATCCGTCTTGGCAAACCATTCAGGCTAATTAGTACATAACCTATTTTCGACCTCACCTTGAATTTTATTCGACAATATGGTCACCCACATATAAATTTAACGTTAACAGAATCGAAAACGTTAAAAAAATATTTCTTAAGCATTTTATATACAAACTTAATTAGAATTTTAACTATTTGGACTCAATAAAATTTCATAAATTGGATACTCTAGAAACAGGCGAATATTATGCGATCAATCTTTTCTAATCCAAATAATTCATAACCTTATTGATTCTCCTGAAATCACCAGCTTGCTAGCTTTCCATGTCCCATTCCGCCCTACCACACAAAAGTATTTTCTAATTTCTTTTCCCTTCTAACTTATCATTTTATGTAAAAGCCTGTAATGGGCGTAAAAAAGTAAATAAATAAATAAATACCAACAATAGGAAATCCTCTCACATTCCACACATGTGCTCAGATTATAATTACCTTTGGAATTCATTAGATATTTTTAATACTAAATATGAAGAGAATCGTCATATGGTGAGACAGGTACCTACTAGAAACTCGTCCCCCTCCCTGACCATGTATGTTGTGTATATATACTACGATCCCTTTTATGTTCATGTTATAGTTAAATTAGGAAGTTTATGCTAAAGTTAAATTAGGAACGATCGGTTAAATGAAACTGTATAATTGTTTAATCCGTCGTTATCATATTAACTTATCGTAAATTATGTCCTATCTGTCATCCTTTAAATGTGGGAGACATTTAACTATTTTGCTGTGTTTTGTCTCACCAAGCAATTATGTCTCCCAGTTGGATGACCGAATAAAATAAATATTAAATAAATAAATTATTTGAAGTTTTATCTTCCCTTATTTAAATCCCATTCTTTGAAACAAGTTCAAACTGGTTCCAATACTGCTTTGTCTGGACCTTAAAGACGATGAATGCAAAATTTGGAAGGTGTGATATCCGGGTGAGCATGGTGACTTTGTTTTTCTCAACGTCCTAATGTGCAACTGAAAATAATAAGCGACGAATAGTATTCAATATAATATGATGCATTTTTAGCGCAATCTTAATATAGATGTATATATATATGCATTCATATCTTGGGAAGTAATGGGATGGTCTGAAGGAGAATGTCATCTTTTGAAAGTTATATTCTACAGGATTCTAAAAAATTATACATAATTTGGTTTTACCACATTTAATTGCATTAAATCATTTTATTCTGGTTTATTTAATTACTTCCGTTTACTGCGAAAAAGTGAAGTTAACATGATCCTCTGTGCTCTATAAAAACCGAATAGTTAGTTCACCCCTCGTCTGCGATCGTTCCCTAGTATCTCTTTAAACCTACCGGCAGCCTGCCCTCCGAAGTTGCCAAGATACATCACGTTGATCGCTCCTCTGATATTCGCAAGACGTGTCCAAACCACCTTAATAGAAACTCTTTGTGTATAAAAGTAGCTAGTCTCCCTTATGTCGGTACTTTTCATTTGGCTCAATAATATTACTCCTGCTACTCCCCTTATTTCTGCAGCCTAGATTCTTGATCTCACTCTTTCCGTAAGGATTGACATTTGATGACCCAAAGTGGGTCAATATACAGATTTTAATAAATTTATCGATTCGCTATTTCAATTCCAAAAAGTACGGTCTTATATTCATAAAATTTACATACATGAATCAAACCGTTCTTTGGGGTTGGGAGTTGTGTCACAACGGAAGAATTTCCCCCTCGCGTTTTTTTAAAGACACATTCTTGCATTAAATTTTCTGGTAATTTTTTTTACGATAGCATTTTTTTAAATTTCGTTTCAAACCATGTCTCTTAAGTAAAAATGACTTATTGTAATAAAGCGCGACCTATTTACTAAGAAATTATACTTTTTAAGAGTTTTTAGTTTGACCTATTCATAATTGTTTCAAAATTTATAAATTTGACGAATTGTTTTTAAGTTAAATTGAAGTCGAATTAAATGATTAAAACCTATCAAAAACAAGAAATATTTTTTTACAAGCTTTTTATCGTTTTATTTGAGTCGTTTTAAAGGTAGCAAATTTTTCATAATCGAAATAAGTTACTGTAATTATAGTTCCACTTTTCGCAAAAAATAAGTTAGAAATAAAAAAAATGCAAACTTTGTTATTGCATATCTATATAACTATTGATATAAATAAGGTCACGGTTGCTTGAAATTTTTTTTATATTTATTTATTTATCTCTTATTAAGTTCCGCACATAATGTTGTGCGGGCTAATGCATGATTTCACTCAAACATACTGCATTCTATCTACTCATTTAAAAGTTTAAACAATATATTTAAAAAATTTTGCACTCCTATTTAAACCTCCTTATACTCACTATATTCACCGTGTTTTGAATTTCCTTTGGCAGGCTATCGAAGAATTTTAGACTTTTGTAAATCATACAATTTTGTGAGGTCTTTTGTTGTCGCTTTCTCTTGTATTACAAGAATGAAAATCCCTATTCAGCTTCATCCTGTCATCAAAGTATTTGGGTTCTCATCCGTGTTTAATATAAAATTTTAAATATTTGCACCAATACATTATACTTTATTATTTTATTTACTATTTCTAACTCTAGGGCATTTTCGACTCATTCTCAAGGCAGAAATCCACGTGTAAAGTTTTTTCTGATGGAAATGAGACACCCTGTATATTTTGGCGGTCTGCAGTCTAACATAAACAAAATTTGCAGTACAAATTACACTTTCAAAGTGTACCTTAACCTTTAAATCATCTAAGAATTGACTCTGCATTCGGGACTTACCTTAGATAACAGTTTCATCACTATACTTAGAAAATGGTTAAAACAATTTACGCTCTTACGCAAAATTTACGATATTCTGGTACGGAAGGCGCGTGGAGATTTCTTGCATTTCTTCACGCAGTTTTATGCGCGCGACAGCGGGGAAATTTATTTATTTGCATAATGCATCTTGCGCCGCTCGTATTGTTTAGAAAATACAAGTCCGGCCTGCTCGGGTAAAAATCTTCCATTTCTAAACCGGCTCGAGACCTTTGGGATTCAATGAAACGTCTTACGGTTACCAACCGGACCAGCCGCCTTCAGCTAGCGGTACATTTTAGCCAGTGGTCGCGGCGTTGCCTCGTTTCGCGAACGCCACTTACCTAAATGCCCATTTTTATACAGCGGCGTGCAAAAGTGTGCGACCATTTTAATTTTATAAAAATACTAGCTGTGCTCGCCCGCACGCGTAGATTTTTAGCACACTGTGTGAATGGTCATAGAACTTTCGCGCACCCTCTCCTTCCAGAACTTTCAAGAAATTTATCGAATGTACAGGAACCTTCTAGACACACCGACACATTCCGCCACTCAGTTTAGAACCTTATAGAAGTTTCGGGAATTTTCTAGAACCTTCTCTTTCCGGAACCTTCTAGACTCACCGACACAGTCGGTGCGCCTATTTTGAAGCAATCTGAAGCATTTGCGGCCTTCCCGTAACAAAACAATGTGTTAGAACGCACATTTCCGTCACCCACTCCCACCCACGCACAGCCACCCCACCAAACTCGCATATTTTCGATGTGACACCAAGGGCTATCCACCACCATAACCACCGGTGGGTAATTGTGGCTGGTTGTGGAGGAAACTTGGCGGATAAGGAAACACGGGTTTCTTTTTATGTTTATATATATATATAACTAACTAACTAACCATCACGCCGTTTCCCTGCAGGGGTAGGCAGAGAGAATTGAACGCCACACTCTTCTATCCTGGCACACCACTTTTGCTTTGGCCACATTTATACATCTTCTCATACACGTTCTACGGTTGTTGCGGCTTTTAACAGGGCCATCCTCAAATACTTGTAGTACCTGATCGTGCCAGGTGTTTCGCGGACGCCCTCTATTCCTGTTGCCTTCAACATTCGCCTCATATATTTTCTTAACCATCCTTTCCTCGTTCATACGTTCCACATGACCAAACCATCTCAGCACTCCTTTCTTTATTCTATCTACCACACTACAGCCAGCATTGCATTCACTTCTAATTTGTTCATTCCTCACTCTATCGACCAAAGATTTTCCACACAAGCGTCTTAGTGACCGCATTTCAACCGCATTCAGTCTACTTACATTCCTCTTTTGCCAATTCCAGGCTTCACTTCCATACATAAGGGTTGGCACTAGAACGCCATTATGTACCGCTAGTCTTGCTTCTTTTGACAGATTCTTATTGGCCATAATTGCATTTAGTGCACCATTAACTTTGTTTCCCGCAGTTACTCTCCTTTCGATATCATTCTCAGCCTTGCCGTCTCTACTAAACATACTTCCCAAATACACAAACTCGTTCACTTGTTCTAAGCATTCGTTGTTTATAATTACATCACACTTAGTCACTCTTTCGTCTCTCTCGAATACCATCACTTTCGATTTGCTGACATTCATCAGAAGTTCACTCTGCATGCATACATCGGACATCCTGGATACCAAGCACTGCAGATCAGCTTCACTGTTAGCCACTAATACTGCATCGTCTGCGTACAGCAGACAGGATATGGTGAGTCCGTCCATTTTCGCTCCAACTTCTAGTTCCTTCAGTTCTTTCATACAATTATCCATATATAGGTTGAAAAGCCATGGTGATATTAAGCATCCCTGTTTGACACCTTTTGTAATATCAAATAATATATATATATATATTGATTATATTGTTTAAGTGTTAAATAAAACTTTTTTATTTTATACGAACATTTACACGAAATATTTTATACGAACCGTATATTTGACTGAGAAGAAAATCTCGACGATTCGCTGAAGTCTTATTCAGCCTCATCAGGATTTCGTTTGGACTAGAAACAGTGAAACGTATAATGTACTGGTGCAAATATTTAAAATTGTACATGGATTATAGGTCGACCACGATCAAAAGGCCATTCCCTAACTTTGTCCGCTAAGAAGAAAGCGGGGGAAAGTTGCCTGGCAAGCCCGTATTACAAGCCTCAGTTAAAAATTTGAAAAATCCAAAATTATACTATAATTATTTTTTTTTTTTAACGAAAGTTTGACAGATCTTTTTGATCGTCGCCACGAGTCTGCTCGCAAAGTTTCAGCTCGATTGGATCACGGGAAAAGGGTTAAAAATCGTTCCAAAGATTTTTCGACGGCAAGCAAGCAGACGCCACGAGTTAATATAAAGGGAGTACAAATGGAATGATACATGAATCAACTTAACTTAAAACTGCATAATCTATACGTCTCAAATTTTTCTTAGGTAATCGTAGATTTTTATGTCTAAATCGTATCGTCTTTTATGTTCTCCGTTAAAGAAAAATTCTGAATATCTCGGTACTAACGATAATTTTTTGATAAAGATATTCTATATATCATTCTTAAGTCATTTCATTAGTTTTAAATTATAATTTATTACTTTTTTATTTCTAGAGTTTCATTTTTGTTAGAAACGTATTTTTGTCTATATTGTCTCAAAATGTAAACGATCTTCCTCTCTAAATACTATATTTTTCTCTTATAAAATGATAGCACTTCGCTTTATAATAATACATATTGTTAATACTCTGGAAAAATAATTGTGTAAATTATTAGGAACAAGAGAATTTATATTGTTTTTAACTATAAACAAATCTATATAACTCCGGGCATGCTCCGTGCGGTTTTGAAAGGGCTTCGATATTTATTTGTTTTGTTAGATGTTTTAAAAATGTCGAGACCGCCAAAGCACGCCAAAGTTCATTTTTTTACGTTAATAATAACATCGTATTCATACATACTTCAGTCCAAGGTAAAAATACAGTCATATTAATAATAATAATCTATATGATAATTACCATTGTTACTGTGCATTGTTTTGTAAAAGAAATAAGACGATATTATATTATTTTTATTCCACATTCCATCTAAATTTTTTTGCTTGTCATGCTGAAGTATTGATTGCGACTGCCATAAATGAATGATTAAAATTAAAGATTTTACATACTATCAGTTGTAAGTGCTCATTACATAATTATTTAATACAAGCTGTAAACCGTCAAAAATGACGGTACTTTTACATTCGGTTCCTGAGGAATAAGTATTTATTTATTTATAAAAATCGTAAAAAAATTGAAAAAAAAATTTTTTTTCTTAAAAAAATTAGTACAAAAAAATTATGAATAAAATGTTATGGACGTAACACGAAGTTACGGGGACAGACAGACAGACAGAAGGACGGATGGACGGACAGACAACGTAATTATTATAATTGGGATTTCGGTAATGTAAAATAAATACATATAATTCTCAGAAAATAGCTATCTTCAAAACCATTAATGTATTATAACTTCTGCAATAGAAATATGTTATACATTATACATCTCTGTTCAAAAACTATTATTGTTTTCCTTAATTTTTCCCTAACTAACCCGAGCTCCTGTCCTTCGAAAAATAGAACTAATTTTCTAGTCTCACAAGACGAAAAACAGTATAATGATGTCCTTTATAATGATGTGATGCATTCTATAAATAATGATTATGTATTTGATAAATCCCTTAAACAAACTTTAATAGTACCTACATGCTATTTCACACGCAGGGTTAGGCAGAGAGGGTTGAACGACACGCTCTTCTTTTCTAGCTTACCAATCTTGCCTTGTTCCCTTATATACGGTTGCTCATTCATTGCTAAAGATTGTAATATATTGATATCCCAAATCTTTCTTGGGAGACTTGCAATCCTGTTGCTATCATTATTAACCTTCCTATATTTTTTATAATTTTCCTCCCCTTGCTCATGCTCACGTACTCAAACTATTTTTAATATATAGTGTGATATTGTTAGTTGTATCCCAAGATGCGCCTTATAAAGTGCAATTTCGGTAGTGATATGTCAAACATTTATTATCTAAATAACGGGATCCAGCAAAGAAAGGTGCGCGCATGTGCGCGCGGGTATTTAAACCATTCCCCCCCTGACAGGCTTGCGAACACACATACACTCATGTGTCTCGTTCGCGCAAGCGTCTGTCGGGCGTACTCAAAGATATAAAATATAAAATATAGCTCAATTTAACTTTAAATTATTTTCTTATGGTATTTATATCGTACTACATTAAAAATGAATTTTTGTGAAAAAAAATTTCATGGAAATGTCATGTATTTTGTTTTGCAATTGGTGCACATTTAAGCTTATTTATATACAGTATATATACAGCAAAATCACATGAAAGCTTTGATATGTATAAGTTTATATAAAATAAATTAATTTGTTTCACAACGTGATGTATTGTACAATGAAATCAACGTAATCACTAAACCTGAATTAATTAATAATTATCAATGCAAAGTAATAAATTTATTCATTACATTTTCATTTGATTCAACTATTTTCACATGTTTTATTAACAATAACGACGTTGAACTATTTGATTTAATCATTGAACTTTTTAATCATAACATCTTCGGTAAACTTATATAAAATGTAATCACCAATCATTTGGATTCTTAAACATTGCTACGATATCCTAATATTCAGTTTAAATATTCCTCTAACGTGTTTCCAGAATTTTGCACAAGACTGTGTAACTGTGAAGTCTGAGAGATTAAATATTTTGCAGCTTCTTGTTCCTCTTTCGCTTGCCTCCAGTTAAATACTATCTCTGATTTCACTATCCATCTCTCCGTGTCAAAAATTTTGATTTTCATTTACTACACCAAGACAAGAAAAAAAATTATCAAATATTCAATGTTAAGAATACTAAATTATCTATATTTTACCGAAATGGCTATTTAAGTCTTCTAGTAGTAAAAAAATGCAAGCATTTTTCAAGTTTTTATTTTTTGGTAGTTTTTAATTCTTTTGCCAAATCAGTTTTTTTCTTTTTCTTTCTCAAGTGTACTAAATGATAACTTTTAAAAGTAGGTACTCATGAAACTGTTAACATTTTAATGCTGCTGTAATCTTAAATTGTAGTTTAATAAAAATTTTAATGCATTTTGTTTGTTTTATTAAACATTTACATTTATTAACTACTAGCTTAGCCCACGTAGCTTCACACGCGTAAATTTTTAGGTATTTTTAGTCATATTTTATCAATTTGTGTATTAATATATAATTTTTTGAGGACTGCAACTTTTCTATAGAAAGTATTTAAATATCTCTGACCGTAAATGCAGCGTTTGTAAAAAACGCATCACCCGACCATTTTATTAGTAAAATAGGTCAACACGAAAAGCCCTTTTATTTTAACGGGATTGTATGTAGCCTATAACTACCCCGAAAGTCTATTCTAAATATTGTTGAAAGAATTTTTGAAATCGGTTGAGTGGTTTCGGAGATTACCTCCTACATCCAAACTTACAAACTCCCAAATTTTACTTCTTTATAATATATTAGTATAGATTATTTATTATTTTTGATCGCAAATTTATGGGAGAAGAAAATAAAAGCCAATTTATATTTTTACAGTGTTTTTTTCTTTGTTGACTATTTAATTAAATTCAATTAACAATGATATATTAAAAAAAATGTACCAATTTTTTCATCTTGAGCACGTAAAGTTTTTATTTTTATCAATGATTCTATTTCAAATCTGATGGATTCGTTTGAGAAAACTAAAATACTTTGTATAGATCAAACTGATCTCTATATTCATGTCTACTTTACCTAGTCATGCCGAATTCCGTGGACATCCTCTATTTCCGGTGTCATCAATACTCACATAAAGTATAATTCTTATCGCTTTCTCCTCGTTCATTAGTTTTTCATGACTAAATAACCTTAGTCACCATTTTCCTGTTAACCAGGTAAAATAATCTTTAACATATGCTTTATTCATACATGATATTTGTTTGATTATGCACAGAAGGTGTGTAATTAGCATTAATGTTATCTGATATTTATAATATACCATCATTTTGAAAACGTGGTTATTTTGAAATAAGTATTATATCGATAACTATATCAGGTAGCCAATCGTATATTTTATAATATTAATTAAATACCTTATTTATACAATTATATGTATTTTTAGTCATTGATTTTAATCATTGACATATATTTTATTCATATAATATAAACTTCATTTCTTGTCACTATTTAATATAGCTACACAAACATTCATTTAATTTTCTAATATAGGTGTTGCTAATAATACCAAAATACACTTTTTAACTGTGCTATTATATATATACATTTTGTTACTATCCATGCATATGACTTTTTATATATATTACTTTACTTTCACTATTGCGTTTTTATTACAATATACACTGTTCTTATTATCCACATTTTATATTTATATACTCAATTAATTAATTAATTAATCTTATAGTTATATAGTATTTTGTTTTATATCTTTATTATTTTTTGTTCTCACTATATTGTTCAGCTGCTCATCTCGGCACAGGTTCTTCCTAATGAGATGAGCGGATCCATCTCCTGTGTCATGTAACAGGATGAAGACAAATAAACAAATAATTATCTATTACATACATATTTATATATAGATATATATATATATCTTATATAGGTATATTTTTTATATTTGTATATTTATGCGCTGAAGGTGTGTTATTAACGTCATCATTTTGAAAACATGGTTATTTTGAAAATAGTACTATATCAATAACTATATTAGTTAAGTAATCTTATATTTTATAATATTAATTAAATCCCTTATTTATACAATAATAAGAATTTTTAATATAACACAGGGGTAGCTAATTAACTGTTGTAAAACTAATCACTTTTGCAGATTTAAATATAGCTACGGGCTTGTGAAATTATACGCAATTATTAATAGAATATTAACTCTTTAGTCAATTGTGTAATTTATAACCTAGTATTAATTTTCAATGCACGACAGAATGTCAATTTCGCTATAAATTATTTCACCAACTAGCACGCATATACTCCTTCACGAATATTGCATAAATCAGGTAATGCGTATGAACAATTGTATATATTTAAATATACCGTAATGGAAGTCACTTGAACTAAAAATTAATTTAATTTTTATAAAATGGCATTATTTTTATTTTATTGTTATTAGATAAGATTAATTATTTATATATACGTGCCTCGCAGCTAGAAGCAAAAAAATTGTGAAAGCCTTTCTCATTAAATTTTCAAAAGAAGATACTCTTTATAATTCTGTATCTCACTATCCAGTGAAATTTTAACGGTTAGAGATAAGCGACATCAAAATTTGCAATTTTTTTCGATAGTTAAAATTCTAAGATTCGAAAAAGTATAATTCTCCAGGTAACTATCATCATCATAATCACTCTTGGTACTACAACACTTGGTGGGTCTTGGCCTCCACAAGAATCTTCCTCCACTCATATCGATTTAGTGCCAGCTATCTCCAGTTCCAAAGCTCCAAGACAGGGTCACAATGTCTTTGAGGACGTTGTTACTCCATATTAATTTTGGACTTCCTAAGCTCCTTTGCCCTATTGGCCTTGAGTTCAGCAGGGACTTTGGTGCTTGATGCTCGGACATTCTCTCCACATGACCCAGCCACCGAAGTCTTCCCAGTTTTATAAATGTTGTAACGTTTGGCTCCTTAAACAGAGTATAGAGCTCATTGTTGTAACGTCTGCGCCAAAGTCCATTTACTAGAACCGATCCGAAGATACGCCTTAAAATTTTCCTTTCAAAAACGACCAGTGCTCGCTTATTCCTCTTAGCTAGTACCCACGTCTCAGCTGCTTTCGTGAGCACTGGCCTAATAAAACTTTTGTACACTAAATATCTTGGTATTTCTGGACAGAAATCTGAATTTTATCTGCTTTTGTAGGCGGAAAAAACAGCGATTTACGCTTACTATGCGCTTCTGGATCTCCTCTGTAGTATTATTGTTGTCTGTTATCAGGAAGCCTAGGTATGTAAATCTTGGTACCGTTTCAAAATTTTGACTTGCACACGAGAGAGTTGGGATTTGTTGGGTGAATCCTATGGCCAGTATTTAGTCTTCTGCTGGTTTACTATGAGACCCATGTTTTTGGCAGAACTTTCAAGATTTTTGAAGGCATTACGTAATGCATCGGGAGTTTCTCTACGTAACAAAATCCATCACTAACTCTACCAGGTGGCTCAAATAATAATGAGGTATAAGAAGCAAAGAAAATGTTATTCTTCATTAAATAAAGTCCATCACTAACCGTATCAAGACGCTGTTCTCACAGCTTTAACTGGCGGCCGAAATATGAATTAGAAGTACGTCGTTTTTGACTCGTTACAGATTGTATCAATATGTAAATGTAAAACAAACCTGCAATTTGATTCATAATCATAAAAATAATTGGTTGTTATTAAATAACACTGTTTAAAAGTAAGTATAAAGCAGGAACGTGCAGTGAGAACAAGAAGCATGACCTTTTTTTTTTTTTTACATCTCAGACCCACAAAACATCACATTGATATTTGTCTGTAGGTTCATCAATACATATATATATAAATAAATTTTATTTACCAGAAATATATTCATATTAATTAATTACAATAGATCTTATTAACTCAAATACAAATCAACAATACAATACAACAATACAAGAAAAAATACAAATATTACCAAAATCAAAATAAGTCTCTTTTATTTAATAACATATTCATTAATTCTGTGTTTTTCCCTTTTTTATTCATATCTATTTTGACACGACATGGGATTTTATTTAATATTTTTGGTATGTCATATTATAATGTTCTTTTTTCATATTTATTTATAACCTTTGGTATTCTTAGACATTCTTTAACCGTAAATCTGGTACTATGTTTATGAATCAATCTATGCTTATATGTCCCATCTTCATGATATCGTGTAATTAGTTTGTACCACAAGATAGCATTAATTGGCATATAGCCTTGTTTCTTGAAGAGTTCCTGTATATCTTTAGAAGCACTTTCTTTATTTATTAATTTTATAGCCGAATTTTGAATATTTTGAATTTTTCTAATATTAGTTTTGCAAGTTAGAAATATATATAAGGAAAAAAATCAAAATTAATTATTTATCTGTCAGAATATTAAAATCTAAATAATATGTTAATTATTGCGATAGGAATATTAGGAGATATAATATACCTGATTTCGGTTTCTTTCAAAATACATGCTCAAGAAAAAGTCATGCTTCTCGTTCTCACTGCGTGCGCTTTGTATAAAGAGTCAAACATGACAGATAATGAACACATATTTCAGCTTATTCAACAAAGCTACATAAATTGACTGAAAAATTATCATTATCGAAGTCGTAATTTTTTTTCGCGTTCCTTAAAACGCAATTTTGATTAGCAAACAATGCGACCAATATATTCCCTTGAACCATTATCCCTGTTTAAAATTCACGTGACGAATTGGTTTTCATTAATTTTCGTACTTAATTAATTTTATACGATCATTCTGCGCGATCAAATCGACGCCGACTCGCGCTGGCGTATCGCGTTTCAAGGTCTGCGCGCTGGTCGCCTATTTCAGCTCCGAAGTTGACGACTCCGACATGGACGTCTAAAGTCGGAGCGAAATAATTGGAGTGGTAGTCGATATAGATAAGGAGCTAAATTTGTCACACAACAATGCTTGGTTGTGCTTTGTCAAAGCAGGGGCTCAATTCTGCACTTCGTCATTAAAATTTGTGACATTTTTTAACGATTTAATATTTACTAGCTGTTCCAAAAGAATGAGTTTTTATTTATTCATAAATAAAAGAAAAAAAAACAATGTTTCATGAAAGAAACTCCACTTTGAAAAATAAATGTAGAAGTATCATTACCAATTGCGAAATCTATGTATAATAACTTGTTACTTACTTACCATCACGCCGTTTCCCCGTGGGGGTAGGCAGAGAGGATAGAGCGCCATACTCTTCTGTCCTGACATACAACTTTCGCTTCGTCTACATTCATACATCTTCGCATGCAAGCTCGACGGTTGTTCAGGCTTCTAACAGGACCATCTTCCAGAATCTGGTTAATCTGGTCATGCCACGTCTTCCGTGGTCGACCTCTCTTTCTGGCGCCGTCAAC